>JAHVAK010000657.1:0-185168 GCA_019845155.1 Luehdorfia chinensis
ACATTGGTGCGCCCGTCCACGTAGCTCTCAGCGCCCTTTAGACCAAAACACAGTAATACTACCGCTTCACGGCAGAATAACTGACTTTGCGCTGGTACCTACCTAGACGGGTTCTTATAAAGAAGTCCTACCACCACTAAACGAGTTTTGCTTAAAATATTAACCGCAGCTGAGAGTCGAATTCAGGACTGACAACTCAATAGCCTGGTACGCTGACCACTAAGCCAACGTACAGTATATGAAAGCATCGGAATCGGGAAAATTTGTCAAAATTGAAATATTATACTTATGATGGTGTGCATTCGTTTATAAAACACACCGTCCTGTGGTGGCGGCTTAAGAGAATCTACTACCCCACCTCATCACGTGGGTGTCGTAAAAGACGACAGAGGGAAAATGAAAACCAGGATCTCCTGGTTTCCATCTGGGCAACAGCATCTTCCTGGAACATCTGAATAAATAAACTGCGGTTACCAACCCGCCTGCCAAGCGTGGCAACTATGGCAAAATCTCCCCAAAATGAGAGCTACAAACTTGGTGGAAATAGACTAGTGATAGGGTGAAATGATGCGGATCTCAGCAAATTTACTTTGTTTCTCTTCTTTACTGTAATGGATGGACAAACTTGTGCCAATCTACGGGAGGAGGCCTATGTTCAGCAGTGGACTATGTGAGTGATGATTATGTTGATGATGGTGAGTAGTTGTATAGGATTCTTTATTTGTATAGGAGTATTTAAATTTTCACTATTAGATTAGTTATTTCGAGAGAGAGTTAGATATTCACACATCAGAGATGTAGCAGTAAAATAAAAACTACGGTAAAAAAGTGTGTTTTATAAACTGTTCAAAAGTGTGTTTTTTTAAACTGTGTTTTTAAATTACAATCCACTTCATCAATCCGTTTAAATCTCAAGCAAAGTTAAAATTTCTCGGTACACATGATATTAACCGCTGTAGGGCATTATTTCTAATATTTCCGAGAACTCTGACTCATGTGGGAATTAGCTGAGATGCTGACTGCTTTGACCTCTCACCGTTCCCACCATATTAAAATTTCAAACGGTCTGGATGTGTTATGGACCATGCTGTTATACAGGGCAGCTTATCAGAAGGAGCTTACAAGAAGCGAACATACAGAGCGCATTTCTTCTAATTTAATTTTACGATCTCTTTAACAACAAAAGTTCCATAGCCCTCTCAAAAATGAGAGGACACCTGTGCTCAGTAGGAACATTTATAGGCTGTTACTTTTCTTTATTGCATTTGGAATTCTTTGATAAATGTCTTAAAACTATCACAAATAGTTACAAATTATAATTTTTGTTTTGGCAAACGTCTCTCCACACTAGTATTTTTACTGTACCGTGAGTTTCACAGTCTCAGACCGGCTGCATACGCACAAACACCCAAACTTGATAAAACTATCTGTATCTTGTGATGCAAATATTGATCGATAAATCATGAATCGAACCCACGACCCGTAGCGCAGAAACATAATAAAATAAATAAACCTTTGATTAATCAGTTTTGTTACTCTTAATTGTTAAAAGTCATAACTACGACTCTGTTCGTACTTTAATTTTGTAATAATTTAAAGAAAGAAAGAGATGTTTATTCGAAGCACCCACACACAAATACAAGTAGATTTGTAAACAATATAGAAATATTATAAAAAACAGTTATTATAGAAGCACAATGCTACAATACGCTAATTAGAATAGAATAGAATATTTTTTTATTAAATATAGATCATTTACATAATACTTATTGAACGTCATTTTTTTTAAACTACACTGGTTCGCAAAGAAATGCCTCTGTCCTGGGAAGAACCAGTAAGAAACCCAGCGGGATTATTTTTTTCAGTCACATTAAATATACAATTACAGCAGTTTTATAAATATGTAGAAATAGCTTGGCAGCGATCACCTCATTCCCAGGGGTTATCATCATCCACGTATTCCTTAATATTATAATAACCCTTCTTAAAAAGTCTTTGTGTGTGAAATTAACAGTAACATTGAAAACCATTAATACTTAATTGATTAAATCCAAAAATATTAAGCACGATTTTAGTCACGGGGTAATCTTAAATCATTATATTAAGTAATGAATATCAAACATTTTATTACATTTTTTATTATTATAAAAGATGGTGAAATAAATTTTTTTAGGGTACTATGTCTTAAACTGCACAAAAAATATGTGTGTATGTTGCCGTTAAGGTATGTACAATATAGTGAACTTATACACATAGCTTTTCCATACCAAACGCTTTAACTAACAATTGAAGATGTTATGATAAAAGAATGTGCAAAAAAGTTAGGTTAACAAATACTCAGCGTTGCTTTACAAACATAATTGTTCAAATTTCGACCAAATGCGATACTTTTTATTTTAATCTGTTTTTTTCGGCGACAGCTTCGTTAGTTTTTGACTCATAGATAATAAGAAGACAGACACACGTAATGGATCTCGCTAATGGGTAATGGGTAAAAAAACTGTTGTTTTTTGTTTATAAAACAGCAGTTTTTCCACCAGGCAAAGAACGCTACCTCACCATTCGACCACGACGACAAATTCAATATACAATACAAAGACAAAAGTGTACGCGCAAAGGCACTCACTCGTCCTTACCTACTTGTGCCCGATATAACGTTCATGTAATAAGATCGAGGGGTAGGCTTGGAGGCAGTGTCAGAGGCACGGTGACAATCACAACGCAACTAGACCCGAAAACCAACAATTTGTGTTTTGGAACGAATGTTGACTGCGGCTAGGATTCGAGCCCAGGACCCGCGACGCTGTAGTCAGGTCAAAACCGCGTGGCCTAGTGATCTACTGAGACTTGGTTCTCTTCACTCATTTTTGCCAATGTCGAGTAATAATTTAATTATAACAAACACTTCATTTCGATCGACAGTAAAATGATAGTTGACTTTTAATGACGATTTACTGGACTGATGAATGATGATGGAGACAAAACGAAAAGTACAATTTTGGCCTTGAATTGAATTTTCCAATTACTGTACACTTTCACGAGCACTTGCTGCATTATAAATTATCAATCTTAAACATAAAAACTCAAGATATACTAGTACACATAATTAAAAAATTAAATTAAAACATTACCGCCACATTTCGATTTGGCGCCAAAAGTCTATTCTGGCTCTATTACCGCTTATAAATAATAAGGGGCCTGTATCCAAACACGGTCAAGTGGTTCACTATTGAAACAAAGGTAAAAGTGTGTAAAGACAAAATTCTCAGCGGACACAACGTGATCTAAACGGAACAAATCATCAATTAATAGCCCTTTTAAAAAAAACGTCCAATGCTTCCGCTTTTTAAGATCACAAAGCTTCATCAACCCTTCGGTCTTCCTCTGTCCATTCTTATGACCCGAGTTTTTAAGATCGTCTAATCGCTTAACACCCCAACTGCGTTGCCCGGACAATTGCGCCGGTGTCTCAAAAAAACAAAAGCCCGATTGTAATACGGTGTCGCGGAACTATAAGATCTGACAGTTTCCGGACAGAACCGGTTTGGACCGGTTCGTACTAACCGCCGACGGATAATGCGTTGTTTATGGTAATTTACTATTTATTGTGATAGGATGTTTGTTTTTTGCGACGTGGGATCGGGGATGCTGGTTTGTCTTGGTAAAGGGATTAGTGGCCGTGTTTATTTTAAAATATTGAATGAATCATTGTCAGTAGCGGTATGTGAAATATTTTGAAATTGATATCATAAATTTATTTTAAAATTAGTAAATCTATTTTTTTATGATTTTTACACAAAGTTCAATTAATGTTATTACGAAAAGAAAATTTCAGATCTATATATTATATATACTTATTATATTTAACCGTCGTGTGGTGGCGGCTAATTTTTACGAAAAAGGTCGACAGAGGGATGATAAAAACAAGGATATGGCAACAACATCTTCCTGGAACATCTGAATCAATAAACTACGGTAGCCAAGCGTCGCAACTATGGCAAAATCATCATCATCATCATCATCATTTCAGCCTTTATTAGTCAACTGTTGAACATAGGCCTCCCCTATAGATTGCCACAAAGCACGGTCCTCAGCCACCTGCATCCATCGACTTCCCGCCTTTAAACCAAAAAAATTTCAACCCTTATATACCATAGATACCATAGCGTCGAGAGACGGCATACCTTAAGAGCCTAAGAATGCGACATAAGAATGCACATTTGACGTTTAACAGATTGGCACAGTTTTAAAGTTACTAGTAACATTCGATAACAAACTGTCAAATGTACATTCTCTCAGCGGCCGGACTATGGTAGAGTAAGCAGAATCCATTCGAAACATTATTGTATGAATATTGGAAAAAGCTCGATAATTTCCATTATACGAGGGGTGATCCAAAAGTAATGATAATCAGTTATTTCTAGTGCACACAAAAATACAAAAAAATTTCAGTCACTTACTCAGTTAACCACTAGTTCAGGGAAAAAAAATCATATAAATAGGCCACGATTCCCGGGAGCTACATTCATTTGAATACGGACTGTCAAGGAGTGAACATCAAAATGGAAAAACACGAAATCAGAGCTGTCATTAAATACCTCTGCTTGAAAAAATGTCTACCAAAGACATACACAGCGACTTGGTGGAAACATTAGGGGACTCTTCTCCTCCATATTCCACAGTTGCACGCTGGGCTAAGGAGTTTAAGTTGGGAAGAACATCGACGGAAGACGAACACCGCGAAGGACGCCCATCGACGTCCCTCACTGAAGAAATGTGAAAAAAGTTGAAGAAGTTGTATTGGAAGATCGAAGAGTGACTATCAGGCATGTAGCTGAGGTCACAGGGATCTCATATGGCAGCATTCAAAGAATCCTTGCGAACGAATTGCATATGAGAAAGGTCTCCGCGCGTTGGGTACCGAAAATGTTAAACGACGAGCAAAAGAAGAAACGAGTCGACATGTCAAGAGCAAATCTCGAAAAGTTCCAGGCAGACAAGGATAATTTTTTGTCACGTTTTGTGACCATGGACGAGACCTGGATCCACCATTTTGATCCTGAAACAAAACAACAATCGATGACATGGAAACGATCCGATGAACCGACGCCGAAGAAATTCAAAGTGTCAAGCTCAGCAGGGAAGGTTATGGCGTCTGTTTTTTGGGACGCTGAAGGAATAATCATGGTGGACTACTTGGAAAAGGGGGGCCACTATTACAGGCTCCTACTATGCAGAACAAATAAGAAGATTGCGGGAGGCTATTAAGGAGAAAAGGCGAGGCAAACTGCGGGCTGGAGTGCTGTTCCATCAAGACAACGCACCGGTTCACAAAGCTGCAATTGCCATGGCTGCCATTCAGGAAGCGGGCTTTGAGCTGGTGGAACACCCCCCCTATTCACCAGATCTAGCCCCCAGCGACTTCTATCTCTTTCCACGACTCAAGGAAACACCTCCGAGGCAAGAAATTTGACGATGATAGCGACGTGATGGCCGCGGTTGAGGACTTTTTTGAGAGTCAAGATAAAGATTTTTTTTCTAAGGGAATTTTAGGATTAGAAAAGAGATGGACTAAATGTATAGACTTGCTAGGAGACTATGTTGAGAAATAAATTTATTTATTTATTTTATTCATTGTGTTTATTATTGATTATCATTACTTTTGGATCACCCCTCGTACGTCTATCATTTTTTAAAGTTACGCAGTATAGCTTTTTTTATTGGTAAAGTGATAAAACAAGCATTCACAACCTATAACAAATGCGGTGACACCCAGAACATCTCTGTGGGATGCCAAAGTGCGCCCGTCAACTTGAGACATCAGTTCTCAGTGCTCTTCAAACCGAAACACTAATGTTTGCACACTATTACGTCTCGGCTGGATATCTGGCCCTGCTGCGATACCTACCCAGACGGATTACTGCACAGTTCCTGGAAAATTAAGTTTTCAAAATATATTGAAGTGTTTAATATTGGGTTGGTAACTGACATGAGCAGTCATATTCTCGTATAATATCATTCGTTATCGTATATAACACGAGTAATTCATCAGTAAGTACGCCTGAGATGTTTTTTTCTTGACTCATATTTATATTTGATACGATATATAAGGGATTATATTGGGAATAGTAGACCAAGTCAATTTTATTTTTTAGTACACGAACGAAATATTCCAATCTCAAATAAGGTCAACAATAATATTATTTAAAGATAAATCTTAACCCCTGCAGTGAAGCGTCATGGCGGAGTTCGCTATATAATACAAGCTCTCAGAGAAGAGGTCCGTGATTTGCATAAGGACATATAAATGTTAACATTATAGCATAACGATTGGGAAGCTCATTTAAAGAGTTACGCGATAAAAATTCGAAAAAATACGACAAATTGAAGTAAATGAGTACCCCCTGATGACATTGAAAGATACTATAGAATTATCCAAGATGTGCGTCGCCGATTACATAATGTTATACAACTCGTTGGCTTTACTAGTCCCTATCCGATTAGAATAAAGTCTTGATTCCTTTTTTCGCAGTTTCTTCCGGCCCTAACGTAACTCGTGTCTTGCAGCAATCAATCATAGGGCCATCCATTCACTGGCCTTTATGATGTAACTTTTTGCGAACATCCCTCAGGGCGTCTATGCAAATATTGGCAATTAAGCTGCAGGTATAACGGTTACTTCTGAATCTTTTGTCCGATACGCAGCTGGACTTGTGAGTGTTAAGGCGTTGGGAATTTTGTATCAAATTTTGCATTGCGAATCTTAAAGCACAGTTGAGAATTTATAAGAGATTTTTTTATTGTTTATCGATCACTGATTATAGTTAAACTTCATATAAGTACAACTGACATTTAAGAGAAACGTCTGGAAAATGCCTTCGGCAGAATTTTCATTAATTTCTTGTTTATTCTAGATTACATAGATTGATAGCAGTTCAATATAATTGTTGATATGGAAAAAAGTGACAAGATGAGCAAAACGTTCACGGTAGGTACGACGTCTATCCTTAACAAATATGTCACCTAAAACATTTTTGTGTGGGGGATCCTGCGCTCATCCTTCTAAGACTAAAAAGCTCAAGCTCTCAGTGCCCTAAGACCGACACAGTAATGTTTGCACACTACTGCTTCACGGTACTATAACTGGCCCAGCGCTGGTACCTACCTATATGGATTCCTGTACAGGAATCCTACCTGTAGTAAAATAGAAATCAATCACAAAAACTACTGGAAATAGGCTCCTCCAAATTAATAATTTACTGTAATCACGACTCTTGTAAGCGAATTGTATATTAAACGCTGCTTCCAATCATCACTCTTAACATTTTAGGTCTAGCAAATTTAAGTTATTTGCTTTTAGGATGATGCTAAAAAAATGAGTTACAGACTTATGTTGAATCATCTCTCGCACCAAAAGTTGTCTTCTTTATCTGTACGTTCGGAATGTTAAGCATTGACATGCATTAACTGTCTATCTTTTTCTTAAATAATTCTTAGCATACATTTTCCATGAGTTGTTAGAATTTCAGATAAATTGTTAAATGTAGTTGGTGAAACGTAATTTATAAGGTGTAACCATTTCTGCGCATGTCGTCGTCGCCTATAAAATGATTTCAACACTAGTTGAGCTTTTATTTGAATATTTTGTAAGTTGGTAAGAGTGTTGGCGATAAAATAAATAAATAAATGATTAGACTGCCCTGTATTGCTTCCTTTAATGGTGTTTGCCGAAACTAGAACTGATGGTCTTAATGCCACATAATCAGACGCATAAAATTGGCCTCCCTGTTGCAATGAGATTCAACGCCATCAGTGTCCTGCAAGCTTAGTCTGCTAAATATGAGTCGCACGTATTGTAACTTTTATGAGACTGTGTCACTGATATAATGACAATGACGCTCTCATAAAATACCAATATTTTATGAGAGCGTCATTCTTCCCCGCTTGAGCTGACCCACTTATGTGATACACCGCGGATAAAATCATATTGCAAATAATTACATACTTAATACATACATCTGTGTATGTATGTACTCCTCTTTCCCATTGGGGTAGTCAGAGAACACAACTACCCACTTGCTACGATACTGACACATCTTTCGCTTCTTCTACTTCTATAGTGTTCATACATTCTGACGGTTCTGGGTACTTTTGACGTGGCTTTTCTTTAAAACGACTTCGATCTGATCGTGATGCGTTCGCCTGTATCGACCCTTACCAGCTTTCCCATTCACACTCGCCTCATAAATCTGTTTCATCAATCTTCATTCATCCATCCTCTCTACGTGTCCAACTCATCTAAGCATCCCTTTGTGTATCTTTGTCACTACATCTTATTACTGTACTTACGATTTTTTGGTTGTATATTTCAGACAGCTTCCCTATATTATTTCCACCACGAAAATATCTTTTTAATGTAAATAATGTTCTGTTTTCCTTGCTCTCGTCAATCACTAATTTTAAAATTACGCTTCACGGTGGATTCGTGCACTCCAATCTAATTTAGAACGCAAAATCATCAAGACCGATTGATTAAAATTTCGTCACATTCAATTTGTATCGCAAACTTGGTATAACAAAAATGAAAATGAGACTGTTTCTAATCAGTGTATTGTATTTGCTCGTAACTGTTGCTGCGAGAGAAACTGTCGGAGATAAATACGGTACGACGGAAAAGATTAAAATGCAAAACGTAATAGATCTATCTCCAAGTCAAGAAATAAATAGAGTCTTAAAAGACGACGTGGAGGAGGATTTTATATCGGAGCATCATTTGTTAGTTCCGAAATTTGAAAATACTGAAACCAGGTTCAAGATTGTCCATAAAAGAGCTGAGAATAAAAAAAATAACCTATTTAATATAAAACGGTAAATAGCTTCAACTAGTTTATAATGTCGTATGTACTGTCGCTAAAGGGCGAGGTGTTGATAAATTTTTGCGCTCCATGAGCTAGTTGCTTGAATTCGGGTCGACGTTGCTCTTGTTTTGTAATAATTATCTAAACTAAAGATCAGTCTGCTTAGAGCCTTATTGTAATATATCAGTTGTGAATTTTTTGACAGACCTTAATCTGCTAGAAATATAGTTCATGTACTTTATAAAAATAGTTTTCAGTCTCATCTCAACCGATATCAGATGAACAGATGAAGTTCCTAAAATGCTTTTGTAGGTACGACAATTGCTACTTAGTTTTTAATTTTTGGTAAGACTGCTAGAAATGGATTTAAATAGTTTTCAAAACGTAGATAAGCCTTTAAAATGATAGGTAAAATATAGGCTAGGAAAAATTATTTACGTTAATGCATAAACTAAGCCCGTTTTCATTTTTATGGAGACATTGAAATGTATCTTACTTAAAAGCTGTAAGTAAGAAAATCATTTTGGTTATGTTCTAAATATGTGACACATAATGTTAATAAAGATTCGTTAGATATGTTCTACTATTGTATTTCTTGTATTTCTTTTTTTTATTTTAAACATGAATTAAGTACAATATAAGTAAGACGCAGAATGTTGAGTGTATTGAGCTGGCTATGCTTAAATTATATTTTAAATATTACTAAAACTCTTGCAAACAGAGTATTTGTAGGAGACGAAAGATTTTTTTACTTTTTTGTAAGATTTTTTTACCGAAGTATACAATCTAGATGGCTTATGTATACACAACTTCTATCCACCATGATATTAAAAGTTATAAATATTGTAGTAGAATACTACAATATATGTATATAATCAAGTCTTCGATAGTCTACTCTATAGGCCTATCTGTAAATAATACTGTTAAACGTTTCTGAGCGTTTTAGATAAATAAATAAAGATAAATAAATGTGACTAATGTTATATCTTGATAAAGTACTACTTCTTCATCAAGACATAAAAAATGTAATAAGATACCTAATTTCGTATTCAGGCAACCCATTAATTAAAATATCCTTAATTGTGAGAATAAGTTCCAGAAATTGCAAAACTTACAAGTCGTAAATCTAAAATAACTCTAGCGTAATAAATCAAAACTACAATTACAGTTATACAATCAGTAATTTTCATAGCGCAACTGAAATTGCTTCTTCAAGGCTATGAAATTAACGTCCCTGTTCGCGCAGTGGCTAACCAATTGACTTCTGCGCTTTGGGTTCTATAGCAGCCCCGAACAAAATGTTTATGTGTTATACACATAGTTGCCCGGGTCTGCTTGTTAAGGAGAAATCCTAGTGTGAGGCGACGTTTAAAATAATATGACAACAACCGCGTGGCCTAGTTGTCAGAGTATCTGAATTCCTGGGTTGGTATCCCAGCCGAAGCCAATATTTGTGCAAAAACACAAATTGTTGGTTTTCAGATCTGGTAGTGATGTGTTATGTTGGATTCCAGCATATCTCCGACCTTATCGCATGACCGTTACATCGGGCGCGGGTAGGCTACGAGTGAGTGTATCTATGTTTGCTCGAACACTTGTGGCACTTTAATATCTCCTGCGCAGTTGACAACTTCCGACAGTATTGGGAACTTGTCGTCGTAGGAAAATATTGCAGACCATCTCCGTGTGGTGGCGGCTTATGAGAGTATACCACCACGTCTCATCACGTGGGTGTCATAAAAGTCAACAGAGGAAAAACAAAAACCAGGAGATCGGCAGCAGCATCTTCCTGCAACACCTGAATAAATAAACTGCGGTTGCCAACCCGCCTGCCAAGCGTGGCAGCTATGGCAAAATACCTCCAAAATTAGAGCTACAAAGTTTTGTGGCAATCTAGGGGGAGGCATATGTTCAGCAGTGAACTAGTGATAGGTTGAAATGATGATGATGATGATCACCGAGTGTTCGCAGTTTTCCGTCTGGTGGAATATTTATTTATATGGACATATAAAATTACTTACATTAGTTGAACCAGAAAATGAATAAAATTTCGTCTTACGACCATTACAAAATATCCCCGCATTCCTATTCAAATGCTAATCTTATATAATTAAATAGACCCCTCTGGCACTGACCACTCATTCAATCCTGTTTGACCCCAAGATTGAAATTTGACCATGGGTCATCTGGACCAATTCCGGATAAAGGTGGACCATACGAAAAACTGCCGATTGGCGCCCTGTAACAAAAGATACACTGACCCTACAAATTACAGAAGAAATTTTAGCTTGACCTTTTTCACCCTTACAAAGGTTACCCTTTGCAGGGTTAGGGTTGTCTTTATAACGGACTGATGTTGTTGAAAAGATTTTATCACATGCCGTTTATGAGTGTTTATTATAAGCCGTATTAATTTTTTTACTAACTGAATTATAATACTTGTTTATAAAAATATTAAATATATTAAGTAACCACTAAGTAAGAATTCTAGTTTTGGTAGGAGTTTATTTTTTAGTAGTTTTTAAACTTATTTTGTCTTTATGGAAATAATCGTTAATTTTCTGCCAGTGTCAAAAAAGTAAAATTTTTAGTAATAAGTAGTAGATAATGATTTCTTATATTTACGCGAACACTACTCATACTCTTAATGTTTTAAAACATTAAAGGCGATAAAATCCGTAAAATTAGTTTCATTTAAATGAATAAGTAGTATATGTAATAATCAGACTACTATATTTGTAAGAATATTCTTGTCGACTTCGACTATATTTTTTTTTATTTCATAAAGTGACCAGACGAGCAAAGTGACTAGAGGACCTGATGGTAAGTGCAATATCTACCCATAACAAACACTGTGTCACGCAGAACATTTCTGTGTGACACCATACTGCGCCACTGTACAATTCACGAGTACCTGTTGCTTTGATTGTACTTGGACAATACACTATCAATATTCAGCATCAAAACTCGAAATTTACATATAAATACTAATATTCATTTTAAAACATATTCGTCACTTGTCGAGTTGGCGCCAAAAGTATTTTATATTTATGTTACATTTCATTACATGACTTGCGATGGCGTAAAATAATCTCTCACCCCATCTCAATCCGCGGGTGACGGGTCATTTAAGGAAATGCTTGAAAAATTCCAAAGACATTGACAGATGTCTATAAAAACCATCCAATATGCCTAACCTAAAATAATCAGACTGATAATGAAACTGGCGGGGGTTCCCTCAAATGGGCCTCATCCGGCCGGCCAGTTCGCGATGTGGGCGCTGTAAACAATCAAGACCACAAAGTACTGACTACATGACTTTACACACCAAGGCTTCGCAATGTTGTGGCGAGTACTATCACTGAGAAAGCTAAAGCTATCATAAGCCCCGAACAGTTTCTCGGCGCCCCTGACACTACCCAAGAGAAGACCCGGAGTCAGACTAGTGACAGACAAAAGCGTCTAAGATAGTAGGTACTCGTATCAATCAGGTCGCGCGATTGTCAGTGCGCCAACAATCCCAACTTGGTAAAGATCTGAGTCCTACAGTGGATAGCTTTAGTAGATTATTTAAGTTTATTACCTATTTTTATTACATTTGACTCGTAAGTGTAGTAATACAATTAAGCATAAACATATTTTAATTTTAATTTTGGTGCCGAGAAAAGGTGTGACAGACAACTCAAATTGTACCTACATTTTCACGAAGGAAATTATAAACTAAACGAATTTAGTCCGCCTCCTGGGAAATAATCCATTAGAGTTAAAATTGCTGCATGAAAGTGAAAATTAATTTTACCTAAATTTGCAAAATAACCGTTTTTAATATAGATAATTGACAGTAATAATACTCTTGGGTTTTGAAGTTAAAAATATTAGTGTTTAGTTTTTCCTATAATAATTAAATAAATGTTTTTAAAGTAACAGTCTTCGATCACTAAAACAGCCTATAAATGTACCACTGTTGAGTACGAGTGCTTTTCTTTTTTTTTGAGATTTCAGAGACGGAACACGTCCGCCATTTTGTTTCAAAGCGAGTCGGCGGATTCACAAATCCTTGAAATAATTTTATTCCAGACACGCAGGTTCCCTCTTGATATTTTCCTTCACCGGTAGAAAGAAAGTACACAGCCGTTAAAATTATAATCATCATCATCATCACCATTTCACGCCTATACGCCTTTCCCATACACTGCCACAAAACACGGTCCTGAGTAACATGCTTTAATCGACTTCCCACAAAACCGTGCAGGTGATCGCTCTATGTAATGGTGGGTCGCCCTGCATTCGTCAGTGCGTTTGTCCTTTCGAGAATGTTGTTCATCAACGGTTATCAGTTCTACAAGCTATATGGTAAGCCCATTGCCACTTCAGCTTGCTGATCCTTAGGGATATGCTGGTTAATCCTGTTCTACTGCTAATATCATAGTTACGGATTCTACCTCGCAGAGTAACGCCGAACATATTTATTTCCATAGCTTGCTGAGCGACTATGAACTTACCCATGCGGCCTGCAGTGAAGGATCTCGTCTCGGTTCCGGACCGTGTATGATATGTCATCACAGGGAACACGCACTGGTTGACGACTTTTGTTTTCAGACATTGAGTACACTCGACGAGAAGATATGATGCAGTTTTCTGAACCCTGTCCAGCAGAATGGGAAAGTTGCGTTGCGAAAGCGAAGTTGGACTTTAAGAAATGACAATTAACTATCAAATTTTATTGGTGCCGGCACCGGGAACCATGTCACTCGCCTAGGTACTATAAAATTTAAGAAGAGCGCCTGACTGCACAAACATTAATCGGTTTTCGGGGACTGAATATACCTTCTGCGTTAGTCAGTTAGTCTTTGACACTGCATCCAAATATAGAAAATATCGTATAGCATAAGCGTTACGTCGTGTTGTATATATATATATATATATATATATATATCATGTGGTGACGGCTTAAGAGAATCTACCACCCCATCTCATCCCGTGGGTGTCGATAAAGTCGACAAAGGGAAAATGAAAACCAGAAGATGGGCAGCAGTCTCATCCTGGATCATCTGAATAAGTAAACTGCGCTTGCCAACCTGCCTGCCAAGCGTGGCATCTATGGCAAAACCCCTCCAAAACGAGAGCTACTAACTTGTGGCAATCTATGGGGGAGGCCTATGTTCAGCAGTGGACTAGTGTTAGGGGGAAACGACGACGTCGACGAAGGAAAGTAAAGATCCGCCATCTTGCACTGTCCCCCATATTGGCTACATTGCGATTATCAAATACCAACACACTATTCAAAGCTATTGTACCGTTGAAGCTGTTAACAAAAACTACTAATTGACATTTGAAGTATTGCTTAAAACTTCTGCAACCTACATCAGTCGTCAACATAAGTCAGAAGATCATGTAATGTCATTATGTACGTTGTTTGATGACGACCAAGTACCATCATAAGCATACCTGCCTACTGAGTACTGAGTACTCAGCTGAAGCCAATCATTGCGCAACACACAGTGGTCGTGTCTTGGCGAACAAAATTGTAACTTGCTAAGTTACACTCAGCATAAAATAAATAAAGGTCTAAGTGACTAAATACACCACTTTACGGCTTGCTGTCTAAGTCGCCATATTCGTTAATGTTTACGTCCATTTAAAGGTTTTTTTTTAAATTTCGATAACAATGTCTAAAATTGATAATAAAATTACGTAAATAATCATTTTATTGTTATTTTGACCCCACATAGATAAATCATTTAAATATTTACGGCAGTTTGTTGTTTTATCATTGGTTACGATAGCACAAAAATGATAATATTCAACATGGCGCCACAAGTGTATGTTTCTGAGTATTTGCAAGATGTCACGGATGAAAACTAACTTTGATATTCTGAGTGTGTAACTTAGTATAATCAGAATTTTGTTCGCCCTATACACCTACATGTATAGATACACCCTATTACTGGTTCACTTTTTTTTGACATTCTTATCCACCAGAACCAACGGTTGAGCGAAACTAAAGCGCAAGTCTAATTGTTTTTGCACCTGCTCTACATGGAACCACTGTCGCTTCTCTTCGGGCTGCCTTATTTACTTCCCAAAATATGTGTCCATTTCGTAGCAGAAATATACATTTCTTCTGTGTTCAGTTCAGTACGTTTAAATACTAAGACACAAAATAGAAAACAGACGTCTTTACAAAAGGGCGTTATCGGAAAAGTGTAATCTGTACAAAAAGTTATTTAACATTGTTGTAAGTGTACATATATTTTTTCTCTGTGTATTTTTTTTACATTTATATATTAAAAATTGTGAAAATGTTACTTCATGTTGGTAGCTTTTCTTACATTTAGCTACATTCGCTTCTAACCTAACAAGTCATACGAATAGCAAATTCCAAAATCAAATAGACCGACAAGAGCCAACTCCGAACCACGATACGCAACGGTTAATTCATAATTAGCCGGTATTTGTGCCAGTAACGACCGGTCAGCTCTCATTTGGAGCGAGCGAAACCGTAAAATGGCCGCGAAAAACGCAACGACTTGAATACATAACGCGAATTTTAATTACGATTGCGGTAGCAATGCTGACAAAATGTTGCATCTTAAGGTAGGTATGGACCTGTATGAGTGTATTCACATACTCGTATACAAATGATCGCTCTGTGGTCGAAATTCGAACATAATTCATAAAAAAAATAAGTTTAAACGTTATTGAGGTTTGAGTAATTATTTGTTGGCAAAATTTTAAATATTCTATGCGACTGCTTGATCAGAAACTATTAGTGTTTGGCACCTAGACGGATTTTTCCGTCCTGAAATTGTCTTTTTCCTGGCCGATTTTGCATTTACTCATGCCGTGTAACCTTGTCCGATGTGACGATAAAGTAGGCTAGTAGGCAGTGTCAGCGGCACGGGATATTCTGTGGGGGGTAATAAGAACCGATTACCCTGAGATTAGAAGTCGTAGTTAGCGTGGAGATCTTGCGACTTCAGACGATGATGTGCAGTCTGGCGATGCGGTGAAACTGTGGTTAAAGTCTTCAGTGCGTCGAGACGTATGGAGACACTGTTGCTGCCACAGGTGTCAGCCTGGGTAGAGGGTCCACCGTTGATGAACCTCAGTGTCTGAGGGACTAGGAAGCCCGCGTTATGCCGACAGTAGTGTCTGGTGCTGTGACTGCGATAGCTGCCGATGACGTTGTTGCTGTGGTTCGCGGAGAAGCTGGCTGCGATGTTCATACCGGGTTCACCATTTTGGCGGATGACATTGCCAAGAAAAAGGGTACTACCCACCAGATCGGGTGGTCTGATCTGGGGAGGAAGTCTCCTCCTACTAGTAATACTTTGTATATATACTCGTATAGTTCGCATCTCATAAACTTTCATAGTGCGATTATGGAATTGTATGAGTTATTTCTTGAGCTTCTCATGTGGCGACATAGATGTCGCTACACTTTCAATTTATGCATGCCTGTTGATTGTTAATTTTGTGGCACACGCCGCTGAGTGTAGTTCGGTACGTACCGATGTACATACCGTAACGTTTCTAGAACATTATATCTTCCCCTTGACGAAGAGCAAAGTTTCTAGTGTGTTGTATCTTCGCCTTAACGAATAACGAAGTTTCTAGAGTTAACATGAGCATTTCGCAACCTCGCTATTTTTAGAATTTCTTCTGCGCTATAGAATATTATATTGCCTATAAACGCGACCGGCGGGTGAGTCTTGAGTTTATGCGAGCTGCCGCAACAAGAAACAGTGATACGCTCATGAATTAGAGTTTGTATATTTGAGTGAAATTACCAAAGTCGAACTACAAAAGACGAGTGTCGTTTTATTAATCCAAACCATCAATTATTTATTAGATTAAATTATATTAAAACAATTTAAATATTCACTGCATCCTATATATTTACCAGCAACGCTGCGTCCCGCTTCGTTCTATCCATGTTCCCTACTCTCCCACCCTTTTGTTGTTATTATGAACTTGGAACTCGTGTGTTATATATTTAATTATCAACATAGATTTTTGTATTTTATAATACTTTCATATGCTTAGTACCCTTTGCAAACTGTTTGAGCCGATAGGTGTCCTGCAGAGTAGAATAGCACGTACCTCTTTCCTACAGAAGTGTCGTAGAGACAACTAATGTATTGTACGGACAACCTTAATTCGTGCAGAATAACACCATAGTGTGCAACGCAGTCACTATACTGATTGTGGGAACGCGATGGGGAATAAGATTTTTTTGACTCGCACCAAAAAGGCGGCGACGTGGTTTGCCACCAGACATGTCTCGTTTCTGCCTACCCCGTATATGGGAAAACGGCGAGACTGTATGTATGTATGAATGCAAACTGTTTAAAAGTAACAAATGTAAATATAAATCGTTTTACTTATGTAAGTGATATTTTGTAATTCTTATTAAGGATATAAAAAGTTATCGATGTTAAATCAGAACTAGCGCGTAACAATACTATGTAGGTGTTACATTAATATATTTTTTTTTAGATTTAGAGCAGCTCCGTCTGGCGTGAAGGGTCTGGTACTGCTATCGCCACTCCGCCTGCGAAGCGTGGCAGTTGCTCTGTTATTGGGAAAAATCTATGTCCATCAGTGCACAGGATGATGATGATAATAATGTTTTCTTATATTTACGCGAAAATGCTGCCGGGTGTTGTGAAGTCCTCGAAACCTCGATAATAGTTATAGATAAATGCGATAAAGTCCATAAAATTTTAATTATATTCGATAATAATGATATTAATATAAATATGGAGTCGTGGTAGCTTAGGGGGCGGGCACTGGTCTTAAATTTCATAGGACGCGAGTGATCCGAGTTCGATCCCCGGTGCCGGCACCTCTAAAATTATTCTGCGGTTTGAATTGCGGATTTACCACGTGCTCAGCGGTGAAGGAAAACATCGCGGGGATACCTGCATGTTTGAGGAATAAAAATATTTCGACGACATGTAAAGTCCAACAACCGTATTGGCGCATCGTGGTGGACTCGTCCCGGCTCCAAAACCCATTCAGAAATGAGAGGCCTTTGAAAAAAAAGTAACAGTAAGCTTAATAAGCTCCATTGCATTTATAGGCTGTTACTTTTTACATATCAACGATATTGACGACCGCGTGGCCTAGTGGTCAGAGTACCTGACTTCTACGCCGCGGGTCCTGAGTTCGATTCCCAGCCGGAGCCAACATTTGTGCTAAAACACAAATTGTTGGTTTTCGGGTCTGGTTGTGTTGTGATTGTCCCCGTGTTTCTGTCACTGCATCCTAGCCTACCTCCGATGTTATCGCATCAGCGTTACATCGGGCGCGGGTAGGTTGGGAGAGTGAGTGCCTCTGTGTTTGCGTGTACACTTGTGGCACTATAATATCTCCTGCGCAGTTGATGGCTCTCGACTGTATTCGGAAGTTGTCGCCGTGGTCGAAATCGGCTAGGAGAACATCACCACATCATTATTACGAAATTAGTTATAAAAACTTTATTCATTTTATGTTAATTATATTTTATTTTTCCGGCAACCCTTTTACTCTGGTATTGCGGATGTTCATGGGCGGCGGTGATCACTTACCATCAGGTGAGCCGCTTGCTCGTTTGAACCCTCTTCCATAAAATTGTGTAAAAAGTGTGTACATTCGAAACCTCTAATATTTTTTTTACTCATTGGACTTCATTAATAGGCGAATTTCATACTTTTATAGGTTATGCTACTTTTATTAGCAATAAATAAACACATTAAAGCCTCGTGCCTAGACAGTCGGCTGCATTGCAGACTCGCGACGGCTAAACAGCGACGACGCAATTTGCATACAAATGCAGTTTCACGATCGTTTTCCCATTTAATGTATAAAATTGTTAACATATTGAGAATTTAGATTTCTAATTACAAACTAATAACAATAATAATTTAAACCATCAAAAAATGCTAACCGTGATAATACTCTAATAAACGAAATATCCTTAGTTATACATCGATAAACAAAAATAGAAAAATACACAATAACAATACTATAAGCGATTGATTTGTAGTTTTTTACTATCTAGCAGAATACCAGGTGAGGTACTGGTGGTAGGTTTCTTATTTAGGAATCCGTCTAGTAGTACCTAGACTACCGCAGGCCAGTTATTCTGCCGTGAAGCAGTAGTGAGCTAACATTACTGTGTTTCGGTTTGAAGGGGGCATATTAGACTTAAGAACTGATGTCTCGGAGTGACGAGCGCAGTGTGGTGCACACAGAATGTTCTGTCTGGGGGCATTTGTTACAGGTGAAACTTTTTTTCGTCTCGTCAATTTCTCCTATAAAAAAATGTACAAAGCATTTTCATATGTCCTTCCTTGTGCTTCCGATTGCTCCCGAAACTATTCGGAAGTTATCGCCACAGTCGAAAATCGGCCTACAGGACATCATCAACTTTAAAAAATATTAATTAGCATTAACGCGACCAGTTATTTAAGGATTGGTCTAATTGTAAATATTTTTGGCTGGCTCACTATCTAAATACGGGTGTGTCTACAATGGACATGCACATGAATATGGAGGGTATGTGTGTGCGAAGTCCACGTTTATCTTGTTATATTATGTCAGAGCTCCCCAGAGAGGCGCGTGTCTGAAATGGTGAAATATTAAAAACAACTCGCCGCCCGCGCCTTCTCCGTACTATAGTGCTGCTTGTAACTATTGGTTCTTTCTTTAATATGTGTTTTAATCTCGTACTTCAGCAATAAGGATATTTGTATTTAACGAATAATGAAAGAAAGTAAAACAGTGGTCTAGTGCTATGCTAAACTAAGAAAATTAGTTAGCCAATATCATGTTAGCTAGACTCTGTGTAAAGCAGAGACGTTATACTGCTATTTTAGATATTACAGAATGTTTTTATGCACGCTGCGTTATGTTAGCTTATAAGAATCCATTATTCGTGACGTTAAATAGATGATAGAAAAACATTTAAAAATTTCCAGATGCTGGGAACAGCGTCAGTGATACGAGATATCGCAGTCGAAGTTCGATCGTCAATCGGTTCGAAATTAAAAGCAATATCGACAAAACCTCCTAACGAAGCGTCGATAAACAGACCAAGAAACCTTACTGTTACAGAAATAAAAAAACGACGGAACGTTATAAGTGTTTTTTACCAATCCATAACATGCCTATTGCGCGGCTCGACGCCAGCAAGTCTCGCACGCACACAAACAGAGCACACTCACACTGACGAACAGATAGCAGTATGTGACTCACCTGACGAAGGGTGAATGTCTGGGACCATTCTAGACTTAAGGAAATGAGGATACTTTCAAAATGTTATATATCCATGCAAACAACTTCGAATTTATTCCGCCAAAATTATAGTTGTTACAGTTACTACAAATCACAAAAATTCAAAACGTTAGTATCATGGTAACTCGCCGCCCGTAACATGGTAACTTGTATTTATCTAAGGAAGTCTTATGACCAGCAACTAAAATGGCCTGAAAAGATGCGTCAAATAAAATACAGTAACAACGTATAGTCACTGATGCGCATATGCCCCTCATCATTTTTGAGATTGCAGTTATCATCATCATCATCATAATTTCAGCTTATCACTATTTCACTGCTGAACATAGGCCTCCCCCATATATTGCCACGAAAGTTGGTAGCTTTAATTTTGGGAGAATTTTGCCATAGTTGCCACGCTTGATGGGCACTCTTTTTTTAATCAGATGAGAAAGATACGGCTGCTTATCTCCTGGTTTTCAGTTTCCCTCTGTCGACTTTTACGACGCCCATAAGATGGGGTGGTAGATTCTCTTAAGCCGCCACCACACGGCTAATTGCAGTTATACATGAATTAAAATAATGCTAAATCGGAATCCTTTCCTTTTAACAGTTCGTTATGGTTACCCCACAGGTGTACGTTTTACTTGCATATCGATTGGGCGCATTCTCCCTCGCGGGGGAAACAAGGGAGCTTGCTCTTTTATGTGCAGCTAAAAAGCCGGATAAATGCGGTTTGGGCTTCCGAGAAAACGTGGGGCATGCCTCGAATTACTTACCTATGGAATATGCATACTTAATATGTCTCATATCATGAAGAAATAACTACAGACGAATATATTCGCAACAAATATAATATAGAGTTTAAATTGTTTTGATCGTTGTAGATTTTTCATTGGAGACCTACTTGAGACTAGTAACCTGGTGGTACACATAGGTGGTATTGGTCCATCACCATGATAGAATTCCTATGCAGGAGTCGCAGTGCCAGTTATTTTGCCGTCGAGCAGTAGTGCGAAAAATATTACCATTTCGGTTCAAAGGGCACCGGCAGCTATTATAATTAATGGGCATTACTTAATAACTGATTTTTCAGGGTGACAAACGTAGTGTAGTGGCACACAGAAATGTTCTGGGTAACAAAGCATTTGTTTTGAGTTAAGGTGAACGATGTGCTCGTCTCATCACTTTCTTGAATAAAAAAAAACAGACGAATTCCTCCGATCACCTCGCCGTAGCTTAAAAAACAGTTTCGACCGCAACGTGGTTGTTGGCATGATCGACTGCGCAAAATGATGCTGAGGTTCTCTTAGTTATTTTTCCTTAGTAATAATATGGTGGTGGTCTATTTAACGGAACACGGCCTTTTTTTTAAAAGCTTTTGACATTTTACTTAAGTCAACTGCTAATGGCGCTACATTACGTACGATCAACAATTGGACAACCGACTTCGTATTTGTATATTCCCTGGCATCTTCGGGCTACAAAAGATACGTCAAGCCTTAGATTTCAGTAAATCATTACAGAATTTTCCCTATTCTTAACTCATTTATTAAATATTTTTTAGCTTTATTAGAAATGAGAATCGTAACCGAAGACTTAGATTAGGTCGCCTACCCCGATGTCCATGCTAATATTATAATGCGAAATTAACTCTCTCCGTACCTCTGTCTGTTTGTTACCTCTTCACGATTCAACCGCTGAACCAATATTGACGAAATTTGGCACAAAGTTTGGCACAAAATTAGATAGTTCCCACAGGATATTTAAAAACCATATAATCAAACAGACGAAGTCGCGGGAATCAGCTAACGTAAATCCGACAAGATTGAAAATCAGAATCATTATTCACTTCTCTGCAATTAAGAGGCTCTTCCTTTTTCAAGTCCTTATTGCTAATAACAAATTAATACATCAATACAAATTAATTAAATAAAGGTGTTTCTCGTTAATTTTTGTATTTACATATTCAATTAGTAAATGAGACATAATATGATCGCATTACCTAGTGGCCAGAGTTCCAGAATTCTACACAGCGGGTCATGAGTTCAAATCCCTGGCGAACCAACATTTATACAAAAACACAAATCATAACTAACCTTGTGGTGGCGGCTTATGAGAATATACAACCCCATCTCATCCCGTGGGTGTCGTATAAGTCGACAGACGGAAATGAAAACCAGGAGATGGGCAGCAGCATCTTCCTGGAACATCTAAATAAATAAACTGCGGTTGCCAACCCGCCTGCTAAACGTGGCAACTATGGCAAATTCCCCCCAAAATGAGAACTACAAACTTTTGTGGCAATCTATGATGGAGGCATATGTTCAGCAGTGGACTAGTGATAGGCTGATATGATAGTGATGATGACAAATCATTAGTTTTGCGGATCTGGAGGTCTATTGTATTTAAGCGTTTGCGCGTTATTCGGTAGTTAATTGGGAGTTACACAATAGACCTTCTGGTTGCGTTGTGCATGTGAAAATTATGTCTGCGAAACGCATTTACTATACAGGAGAAATCGTAGCGTATGCCCCACGCCGCAATATTAAAAAAAAAAACTGTTATTGTCTTTCTATGATTATTAGAATTTATGTAAAACACTTTAACTAGGCCTTCACGATTGTGTTAGGATGTGGGATCGCGACAACAATCAAATGACGAATTTGCACCCACGACATTGAAATGCGCAGACCATTCCTTACATGTCTATTAGGCTTCTGAGATAAATTCTATTGTGATTGTGTAGTAACCCTGGAGCCAACTTAGTTTGTTTTCGTATCGTAAAAATTTTTTTCTAATTAATAAGTACCTTAGTACCGTAGTAGCTAGCATACATTTTCCACGCCTGTAAATTAAGCTGTCTTTAAATTGAAAACACATAAGGAAATATTAGATTATCCGAAATAAAAAGTATCCATGATAAAAAGTATCCATTGTCCGTCCCCATAGCGTAAGCTATATCTGTGACGAATTTCGTCAAGACCGGTTCAATGGTTAAGCCGTGAAAAGTTAACAAACAGATAGAGAGACAGAGAGTTACCTTTGAATTTATAATGTGACTAGCTCATGCCCGCGACGTATTTGAGTTTCCGGGATAAAAAGTATCCTATGTCCTTCTCCATGATGCAAGCTATCTCTGTGCCACATTTCGTCAAGATCAGTTTAGCTGTTGAGTCGTGAAAAGATAACAAACAAACAGAGGGACAGAGAGAGTTACTTTCTCATTTATAATATTAATATGGAAATTGTTGTATTGAGTATATTTTTTTTAAGGATGCAATCATAATCTCTTCACTTTTATAATAATTAAAGCAGGTGGCACGGGACCGTGTTTTGTGGCAATCTTTGTGGGGGAGACTTATGTTAAATGCGGTAAAAATTCAAAGAGATGAAAGTCTCTTCGCAGGGCCAGTGGATCAAGCTAATTGGAAAGAACCTGGTCGTTGACGATTCGAGTCGCTCTGCTGGTACGGTAAAATTGAAGGAACTTGACCTTTCCTTCCAAATGACCACGGAATTTAACGTTACTCGATGTCAACGCCAAGAATTTCGATACTAGCACAGGCAACAAGGGCTCGGGTCGTGGTGCTCTCTAGACGTGGGCGCCGAAGGGTTTCTTTTTAGCGGTAAACGCGCAAACTTGTGTCTTCTTGGGGATGAACTGGACTAAATTTAGTCTGCTTCAGTCCTAAGAATATCGTGGGAATTCGATGGAATGCATCAAGGACTGCGCGGATCTGATGAGCTTTTGATGATGGCTTAGAACCAATATTGTAGTTTTGAAAGTACATTTAGCAAATACTTCTTGGTGAACGAAAACATCGAGAAAGTCTTAATAAAAAAATGGAAAGGCACCAACCATCATTTGAGCAGTGTGGTGGACTTTCACTGTTTTACTGCACTCTCAAACATTTATGTACTTTAGTAAATAACAGAAAAGCTAAGAGTGCTTCTGTGTTATTTTATATAGTTACATAGTAAATTTCGTTTCAACGTTTGATCTCTTGAATAATTTCTTCAGTGGCTCGCACAACTTCATCAATTACAACATCAACAATAGAATGACAGTGTGACAGTACAGTTCGGCGACATAGTTAGCTTACATAGAAATGCTACTGATTATAGTATACTGTTGCTTGCTAATGGCGCCGACACAAATATTTTTTTTTAATTCATTATTAGCCAACGTTTTACCTCAATACAACCTGAGGTTATGCTGTGATTAGGTCCCAGATAGTGAGCACTTCAGCCTAGGAAAGGCTTATTCACTCCTGCCATGAAGATCAGGCGTTACTTTGCGGAAATCATTTGTTATAATAGAAAGAAATTTAATTTGCTAAGATCTGCATGCAAAATATAGAATATAAACGGCGCACTTCTAAGACATTAAAACATTATAACAAAACATATTATCATTATATATTTTGCATGTGGATTTAGAAAATTTGCTTTCATTCCTTATCATATAATATTTGTCTGGAAAGACTGACGCCGGCGAAGAATTCAATTCCGTAGCTGTACATAGAAGGAACGATGAAGCAAAACGCTTTGTACTAATCAGGGGTACTTTAACAACATACGAACTGAATAAATCCGTGCGTCTAGTCGTTCGATGTTAAGAAGGGGATAGAGGAATCATCGAGTAATGTTCTTGTGCATTCCCGAAATGTAGGCCGTAGCATACTGTCAGACTTGGAACTCTGCGCCGGTGTTGGAGGCCATCCTTGGATAGAAGGAAAAGTGCCTTACTATCTATACATCTATTTCTCTAATACATACGACATGTATGTAGTGCAGATGACCATTTCCAGTCTAAATCGGCCTTGAAGTCATCACCATTATATACTTGCATGAAATCAAAATATTCGTGTGGCCTAGGCGGTAAGAGCACCTGACTTCTACGCTGCGGTCCTAGTGGTAAAATTCCTGGGCAGGAATCCGTTTAAGTAGGTACCACTGGAGTGCTATTTATTCTGCCTTCAAGCCGTAGTGTATTAATATAACTTTGTTTCAGTTTGAAGGGCACTGATAGTTAGTGTGTAATTACTGGGCATATGAGACTTATGAATTGATTTCCCACGGTGACGAGCGCAGAGCGGTGTTTTCTATAAAAGTTGCCAGACGTTGCACTTATCAGAAGGTGAATTAATCGTCTCGTCAATTTCTTCCATAAAAAGCAACATTTATGCAAAAACACAAACAGGTTGTGGCGTGATTCTCACTGTTCCCTACTGTTCACACTGTTCTCACTGTACTCTTCACGTTCTTATCGCATGAGCATTACATCAGGTGCGGGCAGGTAAGGACTAGTTACGGCCGTTTGTGCGTACACTTACGGCACATAATATATCCTGCACAGGAGTCCAAAATAAAGATATATTCTGCATAAACCGCTTTCAGTATGATAGGTTTTCGTATTGCCATGGTTCGTATTGGTGATCATCTTTCAGACGCCTAGCACCTTCTTTGCTTTAAGAATATGTAGGATGATTACACCGATATCTTTTGTTCTCTACGGGTTTCCCTAGCATTTTTCGAAGACCATAGTCAACCTTCAACGCTCGTCAAACTCGATTTGTCTTGTCACTTTGTTTTTGGAAAGAAATCTGTCTCTCTGAAGGTAAAAGCAATGTCTGCCCATAACGAATGCCGTGTACCCTGGATGGAATATTTCTATGTGGCACAACACTGCGCTCGTCACCCTGGACATAATTACACTAGCTCAAAGACGACAGATTATTATTAATTAGAGTGGCGGATGGAATTCTTAAATCGCTATAACACGAGTACCGTGTACGAGTAAGAAACCTGAGTTTTCAGTTTTATACATTTTGTTTTATTAGTGAATGTTGTTAATATACTATAGCTTCCGTGTCGACACAACTGGTAACAAGCGCTGTTATAGACCTATGCAGAATGAGAAATCTCTAAGAATGGCTGTAAGATAATAGAATTAGAGAGGACATGATCTCACGGACAGTGTTATTTGATGTGACCAATTGTCAACCAGGCTTATTGCGTGTAACATAAAATTACTACCGATGTACCCTTGTTATTCAATTCTCACGGTATATTTGGATCTAATTTGTCTATGATAAAATAGACGCAATTTATAAAATAAGTTAAATATCTGCCATTTAATAGGCCTTTATTTCTTTATCTTTGGTCTGTCTTGACTATACTCGTACTTACCGTGTCTCTGACCTCTGAGCCTTGTTTCGCTCTAAAGGGCATAGCATTTCAAGGGCTGCATTGGTGATTAATCAGCTCTTGTACAGCAGGGCTAAGTGGCCTTAAGTTTCGATTGTATGTTCAGTCCAGGTGTTATGCAGCTAATGTGTGTTACTTGGGTAGTTTGGTAACCCCTGGTCTAAGTATTTAATAGAATCTTTCATTTATTAACATTGCTGTGTTTCTGTCTGAACGGCAGTGATAGCTAGTGTAATTACTGGACATATGAGACTTAAGAACTGATGTTTTAGGGTGACGAGCGCAGTGTGGTGACGTGTGTGATGTGCGGTGAAATTGAATATGACACAGCATTTGCTATGGGCAGACACTTTGCACTTACCAAGAATGAACGATTTGCTTGTCGTTTTCTGTCATAAAAGCCTTAATCTCTTACAAAATAATAAAAATTATGAATTATTAATGTATGAATGTGTTAAACGTAATGTATGAAACGCTTCCGTTATTCGGTTAATATCAAATATTTGAATTGACTTAATAACGAGCGTTTGGCCTTAACGTTATTATTATTAATTTATTAATGGAAACAGTCATAAACTATTTTCCAGTGTCAAGTAACATATCCAAGTGTACAATCTTAGAGCATCAAGAATTCAAAATTTTGATCGACAGTAAAATGATAGTTAACTTTTACTGACAGT
The DNA here is from genome assembly GCA_019845155.1 of Luehdorfia chinensis. Taxonomy (NCBI): domain Eukaryota; kingdom Metazoa; phylum Arthropoda; class Insecta; order Lepidoptera; family Papilionidae; genus Luehdorfia; species Luehdorfia chinensis. Next base: position 27,014 of record JAHVAK010000657.1, read on the forward strand.
TTGCTTGACTGATGGAGACAAACCGAAAAGCACAATATTGGTCTTGAATTGAATTTTCCAATGACTGTACACTTTCAGGAGCACACACTTGTTGCATAATAAACTATCAATATTAAACATCAAAACATCAAATATACACAGAAATTACAAAATTAAATAAAAACACTACCTGCCACTTTTCGAGTTGGCGCCAAAAGTCGACCTTAACGTTAAATCCAAAGAAATAATGCCTTTTTTATAATATAACAGAAATTAGCTAATTAAGTGAAAGACGTCACTAAAACAAAATAGTAAAAGTCAACATACCAGTTTTTTTTTGTTGCGCCAACTTAGGCAAGCGCTTAAAGAATTCTTTCTGTACAAAAAGCAAACGTTATTCAATTAGGTACGAGCACAGGAATAGACAATCGGGTACGATTTAGTGTGACGCCTCCTGTTTCACCGTGGCAGGTCGTGAATGCAGATAACATAAATTGTCTTCGCCGCATACTCGGCAGATGAATCCAACATCCGACAAAGACTTAAGTATCTATAGACACTCCTTTCTTAAATTCCTACCTTTTCTTATAGGAGAGGTGGCAAACGAGCAAGTTGCTCACCTGATGGTAAGTGATCACCGCCGCCCATGAACATCCGCATTACCCGAGGAATCGCGAGTAACGGTGAAAGCCTTTCAAAGAGAAAAGGCGCTTTTCTTGACTACCACCAGTAAAATGATTAAGATGATGAAAATATTTACAAGTCACTCTGGAAAACATCAACTAGGTAGGATATGTGAATTAACGTCGTAAGTGCAGGCTGACATATAAGGGCACTCACTAGTCTTCACCTTTAATATAACATAATCAGAATAACTGACCGTTACGCCGCAGGTCCTGAGTTTTAATCCCAGCCGGAGCTAACATTTGTGGAAAACCTTAATTTGTTGGTTTGCGGATCTATTCGGTTGTATTATGTGAAATTTGTCTGTAAGTCCATATATGCCTAGTAATTACACAAGCTATCAGTCCCTTCGAAACGAAATTCAGCAATATGGGCGGATGTTGCACTAACCATCAGGTGAACGTTTTGCTCGTTTCGTCACTTTATACAATAAAAAAAAAAAATTTTGCACACTGCTTGACGGCAAAATAGCTGTCACTGCGTTGATACCTAATACTAAACCTACCTAAGAAGGATACCTTCATAGAAATCCTACCAGCAGTAAAACAATTTCCATACTCTTCGTCTAACCGCTATAATTAGATTTGTTTTATTTTCCATATTGGGTGTTGCAATATCGTTAATTTAATACTTAAAATTGTAGTACTATAATATACATTTTTTTATTGGATATAGTGACGAGACAAACAAAACGTTCACCTGATGATAAGTGCAACGTCTACCCATAACAAAGGATGTGTCACCCAAAAAAAATCTGTGTGGCACCACGCTGCGCCGGTCACCCCGACATCAGTTCTTAAGTCTCACATGACCAGTGATTACACTAGCTCTCGGTGCCTTTCAGACCGAAACACAGTAATGTTTGCATACTACTGCTTCAGGGCAGAATAACTGGCCTCGGGTGGTACCTACCTAGACGGATTCCTGCATCAGGAATTCTACCACCAGTTATAATATATGCATATTTTATGCTTCCTCTTGAAGACCATCAAGCAAATAAAATTTTGGAGATTTTACGTAACGATTCTACACATTCTTAACACTTGGTCACCTTCGGCGCGTGCGCACGAGATAATAGCACTCCGAAGAGCCTGCGCAAGTTCGATAAGCCTTAAAACGTCTCGCGCGCCAGAGATAAACGGCTAATGTACCCTTTGTCCTGAGTATGGTCTTTAGTGTCGATAGCCATCCGATACTTGCGACTTCTGTCTGTTGACAGGATAGTTTGTGAGTGACATGTTTATAATGCTTAAGAGCCGTCTATTCGTATCCATTTTAAATGTTTTTTCGTAAATGATCATTTAGTTCGTTAGAATCATGTGTCGTTTGGGCCAAGATTGAATAGTATACATTTGTTCATGAAAATTTTGCTATTATTAGGTAAATCCATACTTTCATCATCTTATTATTTAAATATGTAATTATTATTCTTTATTCTCAGTATTTGTTATCCAGATCACTTATCGGTATACATTTATGAACGTACCTCGATGTCAACGTGACCTATTGGTCAGGGTACCTGATTTGTATGCCGCATGTCATGGGTTCAAATCCCAGGCGGAGACAACAGTTGCTCCACTCCCAGCCGTGCGTCCCGAAAGGGTCTGGTTGTGTTGTGATTGTCCCCGTGTACCTGCATTATATTCTAGCCTACCTCGGATCCTATCGCATGATGCTTATATTCGGCGCAGTACCTAGCATTAGGGCGTACGTGCCCGTACTATTAATCCACACACTTTCGTCGGTCTTATGTATTCGTTTATATAAAATAAAACTTCACCAACATTGTTCTTTGTCAAAATTTCTGTCGCCATATTTGTCATACGCCGTAAACCTTTGGCGGCTATACAAATTGTAATCGTTAGAAGACAAATTGATTATGAAACAGATAAATGGTTTGTTCACACTCGCACAAAACAATACTCGTAAGTGACGAAGCGCCACAAACCGCGCGTGTGTCCAAAAATAATGGGTCATATTGTTTAACCGACGAAAAATAATACGGGTGAGTGTCGATCGTGCGTTGCTCCTAGCCTAAACGCAATGTTAAGTGCCGAACGCCGATGCAGTGACGTGCATCTCTGCATTATTTGTTGATACGTTCGTAGAACCGCGCTCGGGACGCGGTTGTGGCCTGAATACAGAGTTAATAGTCAAGGAGCTAGACACAATTTTGACACGGACTTGTTAATTTTATTTTATGTCATATATATAAACTATCTTGGAAGTAAAGTGGACATCCTGTGGTAATTCAATCGATGATATTGGATAAATAAAATTACAGTAGACTTACTAAGACTAGAAGTCAAATAATTGAATCGAATTTAACTATATTTTTTATCTTGTTGAGTAACGGTGGCGAAGAATCAATCACCTCGTTTTATCCCATGCGTATCGCCAGAAATTCTATAAAAATCTAATAGTCAATGACGTACCACCATCTTAAATATGTCAGACCCAATGTTCCGACCATGCCCACCAGCGTTCGTGGTGCGAGACGTGTGGTACCGCAATCACCAACTCCAGGAGAAGTTTTAATAAATGTTTGTACAAAAAAAAATTATTAACACATTAGTATAAATTAAAGTACTTGTTATGTTGTAAACTAGTGAAAGAGATTGATCTTACTCGTATCATTATTTTCTGCTCTCTGTGTATAATAAATTGTACGGCAAAGCGCCATGGGATAGGCGGTCCGGACAGTAGGCTACAAATCCATCAACTTCAATAGTTTGGTCACCTCTTTATCATACCATCGCGTACACATTTGACGTGTTAAGTCTACGACAACGATGACTCGAAAAGGTGACGGCCATCTTTGTTCGGTTTTATTGTAGCAAATTAATTACAATCAATCTGTTCATTAACGGCTTAACAGAATCTCAAAGCAAAGTGGACTTTAAAAAGCGACCGCAGGGTTGACTGTTATTAGCAATGTGTAATATTTATGGAAGTTATATAACAGCAAAGAATAAATGTCAACGAACGTTGCTACTAGTAAATAGGCCATAAGAAGAACTGTATGTGATTTATATGATAATAAGATTTTGCGATGATAATTTATTACTTAAAAGCTTTAGATACTGGTTTCTACTTTGTCATACAACATTTGTATCTTATTATCTTGTAGAAAAGGTCCTTCGTTGGTAACTTCTTACCGGTAACTGCTTAGAGCAACTATGGCAAATCGTTATTCAATTTTGCGGGAAGTCTATGGATTATGGCTTTAGCTCGTACTTTGTGACAAGTTTTGTGACAAGTTTTGTGACGAGTTTGTATGTTTGTACGCGCTCATCTTAGAAAATATTAATCCGATTAGAGAAATTGTTTTTGTATTGAGGAAAATTAGACGCTCAGACGGGCTTACTTTATGCAGATAAAGTTGCAGGGCGTAGCTAGTATTTATATATCCATTTTATTATTACTGTACTGCCCGTAGGAACGCAATGGAGAGTAAGAATTTAAGACTCGTACCAAAATGGCGGCGACGTGGTTTGCCACCCGTCACGTCTTGTTTCTGCGGGGGCTAAAAGTAGGCGAAGGGTCTTTGCCTTATGTGGAAAAAAGATGTGACTCTGTTTTTTTTTATTGTAGAAAGTGACGAAACGAGCAAAACGTTCACCTGATGGTAAGTGCAACGTCCGCCCTCAACAAATGCTGTGGCACTCAAAATATTTCTGTGTGACACCACACTGTGCCCGTCACCCTGAAACATCAGTTCTTAAGTCTAAAATGCCCAGTGATTACGCTAGCTCACAGTGCCCTTCAAACCGAAACGCAGTAAGGCTTGCACACTATTGTTTCACGGCAGAACAACTGGCCCTAGACGGATTCCTGCATAGGAATCCTACCACCAGTATATGTATGTATTATTTATTATAAGCAAGGTATTCTTTTATGCCGTAAGTATTAGAGCAGTCACGAGGCTACTTTTCTTCGCCCTTTCGTATACAATGCTGTACTTATGCGAAAAGATCGAATAAACTTCAGTAATTATGTGAGAACCGCGAGACTATATAAAACATACATACATACAGTCACGCCTTTTTCCCATATAAGGGTTAGGGAGAGACTAGTCCAGTAGACCAGTAGCCTACTTTTCACGCAGCGGGAACCGTGACGTGACGGTGAATTCAAAAAAATGATTGAATAAAACGTCCAGATTCGAAATCCGAAAATGCACCCGGAAACATTTAAAATCCTATTAAAATTCTCCCGTAATTTTTTTCAGTGTTTCTCTTAATTATAAATAATGCCGTGCGGTGGCGGCGTAACATAATCTGCCACCCCTCATCTTTATACAAGGTGTTAGGTAAATAAGGTAACAAGCCGAAAGGAGGTGAAAGTACCAACCCGTCAATTCAAGTTTCCTTTACTATAGGGTCAAATACGAGTAGTATAAATATTTGGAGATATAAAATACTATTGATTTTTCTTGCTTGTATAACCAATATTTTTTGCGATTTCAGCATTTGTTACATCGCCAAAACATTAACATAGTATTTACCAAATACCTTGTATCACATTTACATGTGGGAGTCGTAAGAGTCGACTAAGAAACCGGACAAAGAAATCGGACACCAAATAATTTTCTGCGCATTCCGCCCAGAAAATTATTTGGTTTCCGAAATATGGCGGAATCACACATCATCACAATTTCTTTTTTATTTTAAAGAATGTAATAATGATACATACATACATAGAGTCACGCCTCTTTCCCATAGGGGTAGGCAGAGACCACATCTTTCCACTTGCTACGATGCTGACACACATCTTTAGCTTCCTCTACTTTCATTAGTGTTTTCATACAAGCTCGTCGGTTGCGGGTACTTTTGACGTGGCCTTTCCTCAAAACGATTTCGATCTGATCGTAATACGTTCGCCTACGTCGACCCTTACCGGCTTGCCCATTCACACTCGCCTCATAAATCTGTTTAGTCAATCTTCTTTCATCCATCCTCTCTACGTGTCCAAACCATCTAAGCATCCCTTTCTCTATCTTTGTCACTACATCTTCTACCACACCGCAACGTTCTCTTATCACGTTGTTTCTTAGTTTGTCCATCAAAGTCACTCCAGCTATACTTCTCAAACTTTTCATTTCAACAGCATTAATCTTATTTTCATGCTTCTTCTGCCAGACCCAACATTCACTACCGTACATAAGTGTGGGGACCAGTACTCCTCTATGTACAGCCAGTCGTCCCTTTTTAGAAACATTCTGGCTGCACATAAAGTTATGCAGAGCCCCATATAATTTATTTCCTGCCAATGCTCTTCGTTCAATATCACAGTCGTACTTTCCGTCTCTCGAAAATTTTGAACCCAAATATACAAACTCTTTCACTTGTTCCACTCTTTCTCCTTCAATCAGAACTTTGCAATCCGACATACTTTCTTCTCTTTCAAAAACCATTACTTTCGTCTTATCTACATTAATTTTCATTCCTTTGCTTTGTAGAGCATCATTCATAATATTAACCATCGCCTGCAACTCCTCCTCCGATGATGCTAATATAACCTGATCATCGGCGTATAGGAGGCATTTGACGGTCAGATCATTCATTCTTAATCCAAATGCACTCTCTTTAAGATCTTTCAAGCAATTGTCTATAAATAGGTTAAACAGCCACGGTGAAGCCACACATCCCTGTCTAACACCTTTTTCGATGTTAAACCAGTCTGTGTACGCCCCGTTTACCCTGACACAAGCACTGGAATCCTTGTACAGTGATTTCAGTGCTTGTATCAAGCTGCCGTTCACCCCATATATAGACAATGTCGACCACAGTTCATTCCTCACCACTCTGTCATAAGCCTTTTCCAAGTCTACAAATGCGCAATAGACCTTTTGACTTTGAGCCAAGAATTTTTCGGCTATGATTATAATTATAATATTATATTATAATTTAATAATGATTGATGCAGATAATTTACTAATATCAATTATTAGGTCCTTACATATGAAATTGGCGTTTTGTCGTACTGACCACTATGATCTGAAATATATGGTCTTTGGTTAAGAATTCCAAATTCAAATTTATAAATCCTTTTAGCTGGAGATTTGAGTTTCGAAAACAGTCATTCATTTGTATTTTTCCTCATTAGTTTTTTCTTTCGCCGTCTTTCTTTCTTTCAATGGAAAACTTGAAATATCGTTTTATTTACGAGTACGAGTTCTACCGTGGCACCAGTGCTGCAGAAACAGCTCGAAGGATTAACGATCTGTATGGCGTTGGTGTCGCAAAAGAAAACACGGTACGTTTTTGGTTCCAACTTTTTCGTTCTGGATATTTCGACCTTCAGAATAAGCCCCGTGGATGGCCGAAGACCAAAGTGGTTAATGAAGAATTAAAGGCTATTGTGGAAGAGGATCCATCGCAAACCACTTCAGAGTTAGCTGCAAGCTTCGCTGTGAGTGATAAAAATGTTTTAATCCACTTGAAGCAAACAGGGAAAGTAAAATAGCTTGAATAGTGGGTATCTCCACGAGCGTAGCAAACCAGCAAACACGCGTCGACTGCTGCGTTATATTGCTCAACCGGCACAATAATTGAGGGATTTTAAATCGGGATATTAGCTGTGATGAAAAGTGGATCCTGTGCGATAATCGGAAGTGCTCGTCGCAATGACTTAACCCTGGAGAACCAGTCAAATCCTGCCCAAGCGAAAATTTTGTCAGAAAAAGTTACTTGTGAGTGTTTGGTGGACTAGTGCCGGTGTCGTTTTTTTTTTTATGTTAGAGGAGGCAAACGAGCAAGCGGCTCACCTGATGGTAAGTGATCACCGCCGCCCATGAACATCTACAATACCCGAGCAATAGCAGATGCGTTGCCGGCCTTTGAGGAAGGAATAGGCTCTTTTCTTGAAGGTCCCTAAGTCGTATCGGTCCGGAAAAACCGCTGGCGGCAGCAGATTCCATATGGTGCTTGTGCGGGGCAGAAAATTGCGCGAAAAACGCACTGTGCTGGAATGCCAACCATCAAGGTGGTGACGATGGAATTTCGCGCTATGCCGCAATGTGCGATGGTGAAAATCAGCGGCTGGAATTAATCCGAACAATTCTTCGGAACACTCCCCATGGTAGATCTTATAAAAAATGCAAAGGGATGCAACATCTCTTCGCAAAGCCAGTGGATCAAGCCGATCAGATAGAACATGGTCGTCGACAATTCGAGCCGCTCTCCGTTGAATGCGGTCAAATGGAAGTAGCTGACACAGGGGCGCCCCCGTCCAGAGATGAGAACAGTACTCCATGTGCGGCCGAACCTGCACCTTATAAAGTTGCAAGCGTTGGGCCGGCATGAAGCACTGTCGCGCTCTACTGAGGACGCCAAGCTTTTTGGAAGCCAATTTGGCCTTCCCTTCCAGGTGACCGCGAAACTGAACGTCACTCGATATGTCGACGCCAAGAATACCAATACTGGCTGAGGGGAGTGCTCTCAAAATTAGGTGATACGACAAAGGGTTTCTTTTTAGCGGTAAACGCGCAAACCTGTGTCTTCTTGGGGTTGAACTGGACTAGATTTAGTCGGCCCCAGGCTGAGATTTTGTCTAACAAAATCTCGACTTCAGACACAAGTTTGTTCCGGCACTCGTCAACGTGTTCCCGAGAAATATTAGCACGGCCGGTGTATACGGCATCACCAGTGCTGTCATCCGCATAGCAATGAATGTTACTAATTTGCAACATATCATTGATATGCAGAAGAAACAGGGTTGGTGATAGCACACAGCCTTGTGGGACACCAGCATTCACAGACTTAGAGTCCGAGCATGCACTGTCAACTACGACCTTGATGCTCCGGTCTGTGAGAAAACTGGTGACCCAATTACAAAATTTCTCGGGAAGCCCGTAAGAAGGCAGCTTCGAAAGAAGCGCTTTGTGCCAGACCCAATCAAAGGCCTTCGCTATGTCCAAGCTAACTGCCAGGGCCTCCCCTTACTCTCGACTGTCTCCGCCCATCGATGAGTGAGGTACACTAGAAGATCACCAGCCGAGCGACCCCGACGGACCCCGAGCGAAACCGTACTGGCGGTCGCTAATCAGCTGGTGCTCCTCTAAGTACCTCAAGAGCTGGCAGTTCATAATGGACTCCATAATTTTGGAGAGCAAGGAGGTGATGGCAATCGGCCTGTAGTTGGACGGATCTGAGCGGTCGCCTTTTTTAGAGATCGGGTGCACCAAAGCTGTCTTCCATGACTTCGGGACGACGCCAAGAGAGTAGGAGTACCGGAAAAGGCGCGTTAAAACCGGTGCCAACTCTGGAGCACACATCCTCAGCACAATAGGTGGGATGCCATCAGGCCCACTCGACTTGTTGATATCTAGGGAGAGTAGTGTTTTGCGCACTGAGCTTTGCCAGAACCTGATGTCGGGCATAGAGCACCCACACCGCGGGATGGTCGGCGGTGAGCTCCTCCTGTCGTCAAGAGTCGAGTTGGACGCAAAACGAGAGCCCAGAAGATCGGCTTTCTCCTTTGCGTCATGGGCCAGTGAATCGTCCTCCCTGTGCAGAGATGGTAGTGATGGCTGACAGAAATTCCCTTGGACAGCCTTGGCGAGAGACCAGAACGCACCGCGGGTTCCCGAAGGAAGGCGACCTAGTCTCTCGCCAATTCTGCCAATGTGCTCCGACTATGCTTTAGTAATTACTCTTTTGAAGAACCTGGAAGCAGAGTTGTACTTCTTTTTAAAGTCGCTGGTTTTTAAATCCCGAGACGCCGATGCATAAGCCCAGGCCCGGTAACACTGCTGCTTTTGGCGAGATGCCATTCTGCAGGTGCCACCAAACCAAGGTTGGGACCTACCGCCGACGGGTACCACAGAGGATGGAACGAAGAGTTCCATTCCCTGAAGCACCACATCGGCGACAGACCCGGCAACGACGTCGGGATCATCCAGCGAGAAGCAAACCCGCCCCCATGGGTAGGATGCAAAGAAAGACCGCATCCCATCCCAATCCGCCGACCTATAGTGCCATACACGGCGCGAACCTGCAGATCGCGATCGCATTGGGCACATGATAGGCACTGTACTACGGATCAGACAGTGGTCCGAAGATCCCAGAGGGGCATCGACGGAGATCACATAGCCGTCCGGATAAGAGGTCAGCAGAAGATCCAGCAGGGAAGGTGTATGATCCTCAACATCTGGTACCCGCGTCGGCGAAGTAACCAGTTGTGTCAGACCATATGCCAGGGCAAAGTCACAGACAGATCTCCCCGCATGATCGGTAGTTCGCGATCCAAGCCATTCGGCGTGGTGGGCGTTGAAGTCGCCGAGTATCACGATCTCTGCGGGGGGAATCTGCTGTACCACAGAATCTGCAGCCATTTGGATGTGGTCGATGAGCGTGGTAAGGGGTGCCGTAGTTTTTTTGCTACGTTTGCCTCGAACAGTTGGGGAATAGAGCGGAACTTTGACCCCCCCCCCCCCCCCCCACAGAATACGAGGGGCAGCCTGAGGTGTCGTTCACTATAGCTTTCTAAAATCTGGTCAAACGATTACGGCAGATATCTATTGTCAGCAACTGAAAACCATGATGGAAGAACTAGCTGCTAAACAACCGAGGCTGGTCAATCGCTCTATGCCACTTTTGCTTTAGGACAACGATAGACCACACACACAACAGACGGCGGCTAAACTAGAGGAGCTGCAATTGGAATGTCTGCGACATCCACCGTTCGTTAAAAATGGTAATCTGTTAGAGCAAGGTCCCTTCCCGGACCTACCATTTTTTCCGGAATTTAGATAACTCCTTACAAGGAAAAAAAATTATCTCCGATGTGGCAGTCCAAACCGCCTTCAGAGAGTTTATTGATTCTCGCCCCATGGTTTTTTTTAGAAAAGGGATCAATGAACTTCCTATAACATGGCAAAAGTGCATACATGACAATGGTGCATACTTTGATTGATAAAATATATTTTACAAAAAAAAAACGACTAATTAAACGTATAGTCCTCCCATACAAAACGCCAATTTCATATGTAAGGACCTAATATTAGATTTTACTCACACAAAACACAAACAAAGCAAGCTAAATAAAACCGTTTTTTATGCCACGCCCATCTAAAGAATGCTGCATCTAAGATACGCTAATCCACCTGCTCAGTATGGCGATAATGGCAAATCCTCCCTTCTTAGGAGGCGTCTATGCCCAGCTGTGGACCATTAACAAGCGTATATAACGACGATGTAGATTGTAGACGATAAATAAATTAACACAAATAGGCAGCACAAAAGTGGTCTAAGTAGATTTGAAGTAAAAACTACTGTGTATTTATTTATTTTATCTTTGTTCACCATATAAAAGTATAGCTACAATAGGCGGACTTAATGCTATATGCATTCTATACTAGTCAACCTCTGGGGTAGCAGAATAAGGCAATGGCGGTACGAAAAGATGACACAGAATGAAATGAACAGATACATGTGAAAAAGTAAGACGAAAGTTATGGTTTTTGAAAGATAAGAAAGTATGACGGATTACAGAGTCCTGATTGTAGGAGATAGAGTGGAACAAGTGAAAGTGTTTCTGTACCTGGGTTCTAAGTTTACGAGAGAAGTAAAGTATGACTGTGGTATTGAGAGAAGAGTATTGGCAGGAAATCAAGTAAATGGGGCTCTGCATAACTTTATAAGTAGCCAGAACGTATCTAAAAAGGCAACGGAACGTATCATAGGGGGGTTCTGGTCCCCCCATTTATGTATGATAGTGAATGCTGGGTCTGGTAGAAGAAGCATGAAAGTAAGATTAATGCTGTGAAAATGAGAAGTTTGAGAAGTATTGCTGGAGTAACTCTGATCGACAAAGCGAAAAACAGCTTGATAAGGGAACGTTGTGGTGTGGTTGAAGATGTAGTGAAAAAGATAGAGAAAGGGATGCTTAGATGGTTTGGACACGTAGAGAGGACGAATGGAACGAGATTGACGAAACAGATTTATGAGGCACGTGTGAATGGGAAAGCCGGAAAGGGTCGACCTAGACGTACGTATGACAATCAGATCGGTGAACTTTTAAGGAAAGGTCACATTAAAAGTACTCGCAACCGACGAACGTGTATGAAAACGCTAATGAAAATACAAGAAGCTAAAGATGTGTCTTAGGATCTCTGTGTCAGGTCTCTGCCTACCCAAATGGGAATAAGGCGTCACTGTATGTATGTTTGTAAATATATGTGAAATAAATACACATGAGAATACTCATACCCACATGTACATACAATACTAATAAACCATTACATACAAACACACTAATACATACTTACTTATCTCTTTATTAAGCAATTATGACAGCATCACAAAAAAACGAAGAATTATAATTACAGTTAATCATGTTAATAGGCATGTGCATAAGTTACACAATAACGCATAAAGCGTAAAAACGCGTAAGTTCGAGCAATTGGATTATATGGGTGTGAACATTACCACCTAATGAAAAAAAAACTTAGTGCTAACTTGAGCAACTGGGTCAATAGTGAAGCAGTAGATTGGGCAAGTCGCAAACAGTTGCGCGATTTTAAAAATGGAATAATAATTATGCGGCTAACGAAAATAGAATGCTTTTGAACTGGAGATGGAAAGTAAATGGTCCACAAAAATTGCACAGTATATCAAAAAAGAACAGAAGACGGAACGGAAAGACTCCTCTCCCGTTTCAATAACTTTAGGTTTAGTTACGTGGATACCGTGATGTTCCAAACAATTACGCAATGGTCGCCAATGAACAATGGCCAAACTTGAGAACTAACCAAAAAAATATCTAATTACTTAGATTTACAAGAAATTATTTTTTTTTTTCAAAAGCATTTTACATTTTACAGATAAATCAAAACTTTTAAAATTTTGATAATTTTGAAAAACATATATCATCGAAACTAATATATGGAAAAATCTCTTATAAATGCTTTCAGTTAAATTTTGTTATGTATGAAATTTATTTATTTTAAATTGATTTCGTCTATAAAAATACCTATCTTTAATGTAGTTATATATATATACATCAAAATAAAACAATCTGATTACCTACTTTAAATGTTGAGAGCAAATTACTTCGGTGGTCTGAGAGACCGAACGTCCATGTTTGTGTAAAGGTAAAACCATGTCCAGCTAAAGGTTAAGTGTTTGTCTATATTTTTGTACAATACAAAAAACATAATATTCAATATTTGTAAAAGAATAGAAATCTGTGGTCACAAACTAGCTGTCAAAATTAGATTACCAGCAGACCGAGGAACTGTTCCAAAGACGTATGTAGCATTTTTTTATTGAAGAAGGCGACGAGAAGAGCAAAACGTTCACCTGGTGGTAAGTGCCCATAACAAATACTGTGTCGCTCAGAATATTTCTGTGTTGCAGTACATTACGCCCGGCACCCAGAGACATCAGTTCAAAGTCTCATATGCCCAGTGATTACATTCATTACATAAAACACATGCGCGCACACGCACACTACTACACATACACACATTTTTAAATAATTTTATTTTGTACTTTTAAAGGTTTTTTTTTACTAAGTTGACCCATTTAATTGAATGTGTGGAAAAGAGCGATGATTTTCTGAGATACAGGTATTCATACCTAGTTTGGTAATCACAGACTTTACTTAATCTGTCTGTAATGAGTCATGTCAATAAAGTTTCGCGAATCGAAATCGTGGATTTTAACAATGAAAAATGGATTCTTTTAATTTTTAAAAAGGTTATTTTGCTACGCACTTTTTAAAGAAAGTGTTTTGAAAAGCACTGACAGCTTCTGTAATTAAAGCGGAATATGAGACCGTGAGGTAGCGCTTTAAGAGAATCTACCACCCCAACTCATCCCGTGGGGGTCGTGAAAGTCGACAGAGGGAAAATGAAAACCAGGAGATGAGCAGCAACATCTTCGTGGAACATCTATATAAATAAATATCTGTTGCCAACCCGCCTGCCAAGCGTGGCAAATATGGCAAAATTCCCCTAAATTGAGAGCTACAAACTATTGTGGCAATCTATTGGGAAGGCCTATGTTCAGCAGTGGACTAGTTGTGGGCTGAGGATGATGATGATGATGAGACTAAAGAACTGATGTCTCAAGGTGCCGAGCGCATAGTGGTACCACACAGAGAAGTTCGAGGTGACACGGCATTTGTTATGGGCCGACGCTGCACTTACCATCAGGTGAACGATTTGCCCTCTTTTAACGTCTTTTAACGAAAAATTAATAAATAATGGGGTTGCATAAGGGCTTGCTGATACATGATTCTTTTAATCAGGAGTAAATTTGGACGTAGTGAAACATTTGAATGGTACATTTTGTACAGCTTCTAGTTTAAATGCGAGGTAAAACAGCTAATTCCGCATTATTCAGCCGTGGAAACGTGATCGAGACACAGTCGTTTCACTTTCACCTATCTATTAGTTTAGGACCTGCTTTATCACCTCGAAATCGGATTTTGAGCTTCTCGCTGTTTAAGGAAAACTATGAGGAAAAATTAACAAAATCCAAACACAAAATCCGTCAAGGTAGGTACCACCCCAGGGCCAGTTATTCTACCGTGAAGCAGTAGTGTGCAAACATTAGTTTATTTCGGTCTGAAGATCACTGAGAGCTAGCGTAATCACTGGGCATATGAGACTTAAGTACTGATGTATCAGGATGACGGGCGCAGTGCGGTGACACAGAAATGTTCTGAATGACACAACATTTGTTATGGGCAGACGTTGCACTTACCATCATGTGAACGTTTCACTCGTTTCGTCATTTTATCAAATAAAAGAAGAAAAAAACTATTTTTTTATAGAAGAAAATCACTTGAAGAGCCTAATCGTTCATTGATGATAAGTGCAACGTCTGCCCGTAACAAATGCTGTATCCCTTGTCCAGAAAATTTCCACAGATTTACTCGTAGAAACATCAGTTGTTAAATCGGTTTTACCTTGTAATTAAACTGGCTATCACTATCAGTGCCCTACATAACGAAACACAATAACGGTTGCACACTACTTCTTGAGGGCAGAATAACCGGCACTTCGGTGGTACCTATCTAGAAGGCTTCCTGCAAAGAAATCCTTCCACAGGAGGAATACATTGACAGCAGTATAACAACTTTTACTTATAGTTCGAAAATGTCATTGTTTTTGGCATCTGCTTGGAAAATATATGCATATCTTTATCACTATAACGAGGACTTAAAAAATTCCGTATGTTTCATTTTCAAAAATAGTTTGAATGTCATTGATCGGACAACAAACAATAAGAAATATAATTTTAAAACAAACATACAGACGGGCGGGTAATATATACAACGCCCTATTGTTCCCGTGGCCGCGGTACTAGGGCTACAGAATCATCGAACAAATCGCCATCTAAAATTCACATCACACGTGTACGGGCGACGCCGCCGTCGGTACATTGGGCCGAGGATCACGACTGCATTGTCTCCGACAGAGCGTGATGCACTCCTGGCCGATGGATCACGTCTAATATCCATTACGAACCTTTTAGAATTATTCCGGCTTCTATTTAGTGACCGTCACGTAGATAATATTATGTCTCTAACCCGATATCTATAATTTACTTATTTATAATTACGACAAAAGCTGGGAAAACATTATTTAACTCCTGTATTGTTAGGTAAAGCCTGTTATAAGTATTATAAATAGGATATACTAATATAGTAATTAACTGTGTAGAATCCACCATCCCACCTTGTCTCGTTGGGGTTTTAAAAATATTTTACGAGGTTTTTTCTACGACTCCCACGGGATAAAATGTGTGCATTTTCTCCAACACCTCCACAACACGGCATTAAACTCTACCATAATAAACAAACACGCAACAACTTATCGAGCAGTCGCATATAATACTAACCCCTCTCATGAGTAGACTTTTCAATCAAAATCACCAAATCACGCTAAAGGTATTAAAAAGTCCATCGGCATCAATGATCTTGATTAAATACATTTAGTCGACGCGTGCGCAGCGCGGGAAAGGGAGCCATCTCGTTAACGAACTCTCTGTTTGTACCACACCTTTATATGTAAGGGGAAAATGATAAATTATACTGTGAGAGTAATGTAAAATTAATGAACTTCCTGATCTATGTCAGATTATAAACCAAGATCTAATAGTGTATTTTAATTTTAGGTGTATAATTTTCAACAAACACTTTCTATAATGATTTCTTATATTTACGCGAATACTACATACACATTCAATAAAACTAGATTTGCTACAGAATAGGTTAACGTGTGTTAGCGGCTTAAGGGAACCTGCCTCTCTACCGTGGGTATCGTAAAATAGAGAGGGAGCGTGGCAACTGTGCGCGGCAAAATGTCTAAATTTTCATTAAATTAGAGCTACAAACTTTTGGGGCAATCAATGGGGGAGGCCTGTGTTCAGCAGTGGACTACTGATAGGCTGACATGATGATGATGAAGATGAGGCTAACGTCTTAATCTTAAGGCTGCTTTTGGTATGATGAGTGACAACTAAATAGTGTGGTAGCGGCTTAAGAGAATCTACCACCCCATCTTATCCCGTGGGTGTCGTAAAAGTCGACAGAGGGAAAATATAAATCAGAAGATGGGCAGCAGCATCTCCTGGAACATCTGAATAAATAAACTGCGGTTGCCAACCCGCCTGCCAAGCGTGGCAACTATGGCAAAATCCCCTCAAAATGAGAGCTACAACTTTTGTGGCAATCTATGGGGGAGGCCTATGTTCAGCAGTGGACTAGTGATAGGCTGAAATGATGATGATGATGAACTGAGTCCCTGTTAAATGCAACGGGGAATTTTATAATATTCAAACAGCATTTAAACATATCTTATGAGAAGTCATCACTATATAAAAATGCATTGTCAAATTAAAACACTATTTAAAAGGGGAACATTTTTCGCTTAATTTCCTCAATCAACTCTATCCCAGTGGGATGTGATTGGTATCTCACGGTGCTTGCGTGTTTCGTTACAGTCTGCTTACAAACCGTACCATTACTACGTTAACCACTCACGTATTCCCCGCGCGTATTACAATCGAGTTGCCCTCGAGATCGTAAATTAAGTATCGAGAACGTAAAATTATACAATCCATCGCAGTAGCGCAATTAACATACATTAAAATTATTTTATATTCATTACGTCGGACGGTTTACACTATTCGTAACCAAAAGTTCTATTTGTTTCATAAAATAGTAAATATATATACTACGTGCTATTTTTGCAAATGTTTTTATTAGTAGCTTAATTTAATGATACCGTTAGGGTAAATGATAAAGACGCAATACGTGAGAAACATTGGTAGGAGTTAACCACCCTGCTGGCCGGCGCCAGTCGGTGTTTGTATTTATGTAGACCAATTTGCTGATTGTTGGGGTCCGTACTGCAGAGCAAATTGATAGGGTGCGGAGGATGCCGTGATATCGCGGTTTAATCAGCGGTAATGATGAAATGCTCTGTACTGTTGTCGAGCCACACGCCGTAGAGAGTTTTGTATCCATTTGGCACCTAATAGTACAAGGAACGGATGTAAGGGGATCGAGAAATAGACAAGCAATGGGAGAATTACAATCATACATCTGTTATCGCATCTCAAGTCTCCAGTGGACTACCTTAAAAATGTCTGGAAAATCTTATGGTGCCGATAGATGGCGGAACAGTAATTTCGCAAAATACCAGACCACCAGGTCGTGTGTACAGGGTTCGAATACGAATTATTTGAAACTTACATTTATTAATCATTATTAGAATAATTCCCCAAATATCTTATAAAATAGATCACTGCATATTCCTCAGTTAAACATCTGTATCAATGATTAACAGTGCCCCGCAGTTTGGCCAGCCTAAAATAAGATGACCAAATTATTGCGCCGTACGACTTCGCTGACCTGAACATTCCCACTTTTAAGCCGCATTATAAAGTTTTAAAGCGTTAAACCTTCTACAGTAAACTTTCATTGTAGTAGTAAGATTGTTGATCCATTTTTTACAAATTTTATGTAAAAAATAATCACCAATAGAAGCCAATTATATACCTGGAAGTGCAATTTACGCGGTGCCTTGTTAATTGACATATTAACATGAATACATAACGTTTTCTTGCTTCATTGAACCGATATGAAAATGTAAGAAAGTCATTTTTTCTGTAACAAATCAAAGAATCAGCCGATGAGTATCCGGTAGGGTAGAATAGCACCTATCTCTTTCCTAGCGAGGTGTCATAAGTGACGACTAAGGTATTGTACGGACAGCCTTCATTCGATTTACTGTACTGCTCGTGGGAACGGAATGGGGAGTAAGATTTTTTTTGACTCTTATCAAAATGGCGGCGACGTGGTTCGCAACCCGTCACGTCTTGTTTCCCGCGGGGGCGAAAAGTGGTCTACGTGTGTGACCTCTGCCTACCCCTTATAAGGGAAAAAGGCGTGAGTGAATGTATGTATGTAGAAATACAAATTAATTTACACAAAATTCAAAAAAAATTTGATGATTCTCGTCCGATTTTTAAGCACGGCTACAACTTGGAAATACTCTAAGCTGGGAGCTTTGCAGGAAATATAGTGCCACTTGATCCTCGGCGCCCGATACAGGACAGGACACAGGGACAATCACAACACAACCAGACCTGAAAACTAACAATTTGGGTTTTTGCACAGACGTTAGCTCTAGTTATTTTCGTATCAAGTTCACATCTGCTATAATTTATTTCATTATTTCTTAGTATGAATCTAAATTTCGAAAGACCTTAAGTCCGACCATTATGCCCATATTAAATTAATACACTTCGGCGTTACCTGCCTAGACGGATTCCTGCATAAGAATCATGCTACCCAATAAACATTTACATTCGTTTTTTACTCATAACAGTTCTTTAAATTTATAATGCCCAACTAATTACCATACGTAAGTCGTTTAATAGTTGCTGCCTACTCTGTATAAGTAAATAGACAGAATAAATATTACACAGTTATTTTATTACAATGGACTGTCCGAATAAACGCCGCATAACTGGCAATCCATGACGCGTAATGATGTTTGCCCACTCTCCCCCGAGATATAATGTTGCGTTTTACGGGAATTAAAAACGCTACCCCCGTCTCCCCATTCGTTGTGAACACTGACATTTTACCGTCACTTGTTCATATCCTCACCGCGTAAAATATAGAGTTTCAATTCCTGTAGCACGTGTACTCTTGAAATTTGCAAATCCGTCTAATAAAAGTCGTATTATTAAAATGAAACCCTATTTTTATGAGATTACATTAAGATAAGTAAATTAATTTTGGCGCGGTTAAGCCCTACTTCTGTAATATACTAATGGTTTGCCCTTTAAATTTGCAATTTATTTTATGCTTTTATTGTGAATGTTTATAATCTTCTTACGTAGAACATTGCTGCACACGCCAATAGATCACGATGCAAGTACTAAAAATCCCTCCTCGTGTCTTTTGGATTGTACTAAATGAACACCACAAGTATTGATGAAAGGTCCTGACCACATCCAGTTAGTGGACATGGCGTGCGCATTACGTTTGTCAGTTTCTTTTACAATTCTTAGTGAGGATAGTTCTCTGCAGAAGTCCGCTTTCTGGCCGATTTTCGACATCAACGACAATAGCCGAATACTTTCGGAAGCTGTCAACTGCGCGAAGGTGTTATAGTGCCAAAGTGTACGCGCAAGCACAGAGGCACTCAATCGTTCCAACCTACCCGCACCCGATGTAACGCTCATGCCATAACATCGGAGGCAGCACTATCAGGAAACGGGGGACAATCACAATACAACCAGACCCGAAAACCAACAATTTGTGTTTTAGCACAAATGTTGTTCCCGGCTGGGATTCGAACAAAGGACCCGCGGCGCAGATGACTGATTGTTGATGAAATTTAAGTCTGTGAAACGCGCTCAAGATACAGAACAAATCTTAATCGCTTAATAAAATGAATATATTTTATTAAAAAAAGATTAAACAAATCTACTAATGCAGAATATCTGACTTCCCACCCACCTGGTAATCACTGGAATAATGGATGCCAAATTTTCAAACGAAGTAATAAATGATCTGTCATTAGAACAGCTTTCCCGCTAATTTGGTTTCGATTTGCGCCCTCGCACTATGTACGGTTACCAAGTACAACTTGTAAAGTAATGGATAATATTTACATAATTATAAGTACGCGTATAAGTATATAATATAAATATAGAGTATATATAATACATATTAATATATAATATACATTTCTATTTCTTGGTGCAGAAAAGGATTTGTTATACTATAAAACGCGATATTTGTTATATTGAATAGTTATACTATTAAAAAAGAAACGACATACGAGAATATAGATTGTATTTAATTGTAAAAAGTAAACGTTAAATCGAAGCGCTAGTATGTAATAAAGCGCCAATGAATATAAAATTTTAAAATAAACTTTTTTTATTACATTAAGTTAAGTATAAGTTAATGTAGTTGTACGAGTATTTTGTAACTTTAAGAGAAAGAATATTAAAGTTTTCCATTTGGTTTCAATTTGGACACCCGCCTGATTTGACACGCCCTTACTCCGAGATTAATAGGGACTGATGTTTAGAGTTTGGTCTCCATAGCACCGGGGGTGGGATTGTCAATCTGTTCGTCCGCCCCGAGGGCGCTTAAATACCACATCTCGAGGGGGACGTTATGTTATCTGGAAACATTAGCATTTAATAGAAAAGATGTTGACTATAAGGTCAAAGGCTATTTTAAATGTTATGACTTGACAACTTTGTAATAATAAGTTTTTATAATAGTTATTATTTATTTGCAATGTTGGAATTGATTATATTAAAGTTTTCTTATAGTTGAAGTTGTATCAGCGATCCAATGAGTATTTAATAAGTTCATACATACACTCACAACTTGAAAAATACGCCGCGTATCAACTTAATCATCATCATCATTTCAGCCTATCACTAGTCCACTGCTGAACATAGGCCTTCCCCACAGATTGCCACAAAAATTTGTAGCTCTCATTTCGCGAGGTTCTTGCCATAGTTGCCGCTCTTGGTAGGCGAGTTGGCAACAGCAGTTTATTTTTCATTTGTACCACGAAAAAGCTGTTACCCATTTCCTGGTTTTCATTTTCTCTCTCTCGTCTTTTACGACACCCACGAGATGAGATGGGGTGGTAGATTCTTTTCAGCCGTCAATCATCATCATCAACTCAAAGATGGCAATATTTGTATAGACGAGGTTAAATAAGGCTTTTATGATGATAGCCTGGTCGTTATTGACCACCATAACATACTTTGATTTCAGAAATAGTTAACTGCGTAGATAGCTTAGAGGCTGGGCGCTCGTATTAAAATTCATAGTACGCGAATGATCTAGGCTTGATACCCGATCGCACCACCGCTATAAATGTTAACTACGGTTTCATGGACCGATCGACCAAGTGCTTGGCGCTGAAGTATATGAGACTTAAGAACTGATGTCTCAGGGTGACGGGCGCAGTGTGGTGCCACACAGAAATGTTCTGGGTGACACAGCATTTGTTATGGGCAGACATTGCATAACTATCAGGTGAACGTTTTGCTCGTTGCTCGTCGTAACGGAGGACCAGAGCAGAGATGTGCAGTATCTATGAAACGGATGCAGCACTAACAAATGTAGACCCTTAAACAATGCAATGCAATTATTTGTATTGCACAAACATATGCCGACGCGGGGACACAAACCCCGGAACTAACAGGTACCAGATATACTAACCAATGGCCATAGGAATGAAGTTATTGCAAGAAAAGTCTGAGTATTTTTGGTATTCATAATATTATTATAAAACAAGCTCATGTCATACGAGCGGTACAAAATTAATTATGCCACACATAATGGCATCACTGGTGGTAAAGTGTAAGGATTCCCATGCATGAGGTAGGCGCCACCGCAGTGTCTGTTATTCTGACGTGTAGTAATCTGCAAAATCTTTTTACTGGTGGTAGGATTTCTATGCAGGAATCCGTCTAGGTAGGTACCACCCCAGGCCCAGTTATTCTGCCGTTAAGCAGTAGTGTGCAAGCATTACTGTGTTTCGGTTTGAAGGGCACTGTGAGCTAGCGTAATTACTGGGCATATGAGACTCAAGAACTTATTTCTCAGGGTGATGGGCACATTGTGGTGTCACACAGAAATCTTCTGGGTGATACAGCATTTGTTATGGGCAGACGTTGCACTTACCGTCAGGTGAACGTTTTGCTCGTTTCGTCACTTTAACCAATAAAAAAAAACATTTATGTGTTTCGGTTTGAAGGGTACTAGCTACTGTTCTAATCTCTCAGTGTGTTCTGGATGACACAGCATTTCTTATGGGCAAACGTTGCACTTACCATCAGGTTCATGATTTGCTTGTCACTTATTCCCATTAAAAATCACGGAGATAACTACATATAATTATTAATTTATTCATTCGTAAGCGTTAGGTAAAATTATCTCAAACCGTATTAAAAAGGGTCGGGGTCAATTTTGTGCTTTTTTGTAACGAAATAAAATCAACATAAATTAACCGTGAAAAGAATCCGATACCGTAGATACCTTTTTTTATCAACAAAGAACTAGAATAGCATATATTATCTATACGATTTACTCGTCTTTAAAAAGTGTACGTTGAAGTTGACATGTTCTAAATTATTAACTTTACAAGGAGTTGTCAAAATATTCTCCATAAACAAATTACAATAAAAATTCCAATGAAAAAATTAAAGATACATTAGAGCGGGAAATAAAAAAAAAATCACACAGTACAAGTTTAAAATGGGTGAATACCAAAAAGATATTCCCGTAACTGCAACCAACCAAGCCATGTTCGATAACGACTTTCTTGCTCTGAAGGAACGTTTCATGTGCGAAATGCAGAAGATGGATCAGGAGATAACTAGGTTAAGGTATTAAAAGATCGAATCGTTCAGTTAAAAGTGACAATTTTATGTCAAGAGCAGTTTTTATATTTTAACCGTCGGTCGAAACGGTTAACTTTGTCGGTTTAATTTGATTTACGCTATCAAACTTATCAAAGATAATAATTTAATAGGTCTAGACAATAAATAGTTCGAGCAGTCCTAGATTTTTGCAGTCTTAAACCTTTTCAAAGATACCGAAAAAAAAAGTAAAGTTTCAGCCTTTAAATGTCCCACTGCTGAGCACAGGCCTCCTCTCATTTCTGAGAGGGTTTTTGGAGCTAGGAAGAATCCGCCACGCTGCTCCAATGCGGGTTGGCGGACTTCACATGTCTTCGAAATATTTTTAGCTTCTCAGACATGCAGGTTTCCTCACGATGTTTTCCTTCACCGCCGAGCACGTGGTAAATCAGCACTTAAAATTGCAATTAACAATTTTAGTGGTGCCGGCACCGGGAATCGAACCCAGGTCACTCGCGTACTATGAAATTTAAAGCGAGCGCCTAGCCCCTGAGCTACCACGGCTCATGATAAATGACAAACAAACAAGATACCGAAAATTAAAAACAAATTGAACAGAATTTTGTTTATTATAATAAAATATGATTTCTTAAATAGCTCAAAAACTATATATTATATGACAAAAAATTATAAATTAATTCAGACACATATACGAACCGCAATTAAAAAAACCAACGCACTGACCTTTCATTGGTCTATTTACAGTTGTTCCAACTAGTACAACTGTACTCGTAAATAGACCAATGAAAGGTTTGGCAAGCGGATTAGAGATCGCAGTATCAAATACCTTAGACGGGGATGCGAGTCCCCTGTCTGTGTATTTTAGATCTGATAGATTTTCTAGAAATTGATTTCTATTATTGAACTACGACACCCATGGGAAATAGGGCTGCAGATTTTCTTTAGCCACTATCACTTTTTTCAATTCTATTCCTTTTACAGCACAAACCTGATGAATCTCTACGAGCTTACCCCATCGGATCAATGTAGCCTAATCGACTCTCTCTCCATCAAAACGGATGTCAGCCAATGGGAAGTGGTCAACAACTCCCCTCTAGTAGAAGGCGAAGGTGAAAACAAAAGCCTCAAATTACAATTCGATCTCAGTCAATTCGAGCCCACAGAGGTTTGTAATGTTGATTTTTTTTAACTACAGTGAAAATGTGGTAACTTTTCAACCCTCCATTTTGATCAGTCAGAAAATCCTTTTTTATAATTTGGTTATATTGCGCTGCTGAACGTGCTTCTTAGCTTAAATAAATATAGTTTTCGTTTATGTGCTAAAATAAAATACATTAATAAAATATATGAATAAAAAATAAAATAAAATATTTTATAATAAACTGTAAGAAGCAGCACTGGTAAGATCCGGTCTGTGTATTTTCGTCTGAACGATTTTCTAGGAGTTTATTTCTATTAATCGACTCATTGTAAGGTCCGTGTTAGCTCAGAAGCAGCGCGCTCGCTTAAATGTGCTGATTTACCACACGATGTAAACTAAAGCATCGTGAGAAATTGTGCGCCTATCAGTTGGATATTTTAAGGCTTGTTATTTTAAAATAATACTGTGTTGCTTTGTTTAGTGATCAGCATAATTGGTTCTTTTGTAGCTCTTATTTTTGGAGGGGATTGGGGAAGAAAGGTTCTCAAGTGGTTCACGACTGTAGGGCTCAAGATGGAGCGACGACCTGCACGGTTTTGCGGGAAGTCGATGGATGGTGGCTCAGGACCGTGTTTTGTGGCAAACTATGGGGGAGGCCTATGTTCAACTTTGGACTAAGAAAGGCTACAATGATGATAATTGGTTCATAATCAATATTGTAAATGTAGGATGAAAGACCTCTATTTTCGATCTGGGTTTAAGCTGATCACCGGAAGTATTACCACAATAACAGCGATTTACTAGCAAATTAGCGATAACAGTACAAGATTCCGTACTCCTTAGAATGATTTCAGTTATGGTTTGTGAGATTATTCCGCGATCAAGAGGTCAAGAGGTTCTCCAGGTTTCCTTGATAAACTTTGACTGCACCTATAAGACGAAATAGCCTAGAAGATCTTATTCAGCCATCACACACCAGGGAACGTAACCATATTTAAATAAATATATATATTTTTTATCAACCTATATATTTCCCATTGCTGGGTACCTCATTCTAGGCCGTTATCGACAACTTTTCCCTTCTTTTGGTAGTCAGAAGCAAGTAGCTATCTTCGCCCATCCCTCTGCATCCGACTCACGTAGCCTGCCTAATCACATTTCAGTTTGGCAGTTCTATTTCCCACATCAACAATTCCTGTAATTAAACGCAGTATGGTATTTCTAATTCTGTCCGTCTTTTTATATCTTAAAATACTGCGTTCCATTGCCCTCTGGCAAATCTTGAGTTTGGTATTTTGAAACTCGGTCAGTGGTCACGTTTGTGTACCATAGCATAAGGAATTAATAAATTTCTAGTTTTTTTATTTTCAGGTAAAAGTTACTATCATGAATGACATTCTTCTTGTACAAGCTTCCCACGAAGAGAAAACGCCGAACTGCACTATCTTCAGGGAATACGCAAGGGAGGTGCAACTTCCAAAAGGCCTGGACCCTGACGTCATAGCCTCCTTTCTTTCTCGAGATGGAGTTCTAACTGTGCAAGCACCTTTACCAATACCCATAAAAATTATTGAGGACAGAGCTTCCATAACGAATAAGTATAATAACAACGATGAAGACTGTACTACTTCCATATGAAAGGAACTATGCAGATCAGGAGATAATAAAAAAAATTGTATTTAAACTAACTGAAACTTAAACGTAAATCCTCTTGATATATAAATAAAACGATGGTAATGTTTCTTTTAATTTTATTCTCATGGTGATGATCATGTCTCCTGGTCGATTTTATAATATATAAGGTAAGGTTCTTTTTCCATTTTCTCCTTCGTTTCTCTATGACTACTACATTGCGTTCTACCAAAATTTGCTCAATACAAAATACTTATGTTAGCTTGCTTCAGTTACTTCCAGCACGGGTAGGACGAGTGAGTGCCTCCATCGAACACAAGTGGCACTATAATATCTCCTGCGCATTCGGAACTTGTCGCCGTAACTGAAATCACGTCTACGTGGTGGTAGGTTTCCTATAAAGGAATCCGTCTTGGTTCATACCACCGCAGTGCCAGTTATTCCGCAAGTAGTGTGAATATTACCGTATTTCGTTCTGCAGTGCACTGTTAGGTCGGATAATTACTGTGCACATGATAATTAAGAACTAACGGCTCAGGATGACGAGCGCAGTTCGATGCCACACAGAAATATTCGGGATGATTTGTTTTGGGCAGACATTGCACTTAACATCAAGTGAACGATTTGTTCGTCTAGTTAAAGTAGTTTTCCTCATATTTCATATTTTAAATCTATACAAATAAGTAAATTTGAAGTGTCTGTTTGTTATAACAATATAGCAGCTCTTTACTCAATGCTTATGAAAGTACTTCTTATAAGAAAAAACATATTTTTTTAAATTTCGTTCTGTTCTGTTCATTCCGGCTAATGTCCGAAACGGCTGGACCGATTTTGTCAGGACTTACACGGGAAGTATATATGTATATCATCGAACGGGGTCGGCACTTTAAACCGCGGCGTGTGAAACCGCGGGCCGCAGCTAGTGTACAATAAAACATTATCTATACACACATTATAAGGATTTTAGTTACGACTGCAAAAAATATTTTGTTTGTGCGAAATGTGTAACTGTACTATGTAACTTATTATTTTGTTAGGGCGGCAATGAAGCTTACAAAACCTAACTAGCTTGAACATCCCCCATGACCTATTATGTCCGGTCATACAAGGACCACTGTCCAAGTCATTACGTACATACAGCCGTATCAGTGTATAACATCAGGTGACGTGGCCGCGCCAGATAAACAGCGACCTGTTCACGCACACATCGATGTCGTGATGCTAAAGATTGTGACACAATAAGAATTATATAAATTATTCTATAGCCCTGGTGTTTCTTTCACTGTTTGTGGATCGAGGTGGTAATTCAGTTAATATAAAGGAAGTAGTGAATGGAAATCATCAACACGTAGACACAGGCTTTAGGATTCACGACCCAGTGGTCCAGTGGTCAGAGCAACCGACTTCTACGCCGCGGGTCCCGTCTTCGAATCTAAGCCGAAGCCAACATTTATGCAAAAATACAAATCACGTTGCATGTGCAAATTTACGTCTGTAAAACACGTCGCTTTTATTAAGTAGTGAAATGGTAGCTTGAAGTAGCAGCTTAGCGTTTTTTTTAATTTAAGAGAGTGAGGAGACGAGCAAAATTTTCACCTGTTGGTAAGTGCAACTTCACCCTTTAACAAATGCTGTGACACCCAGAACAGTTCTGTGTGGCAGTACTACACTGCAGACGTCACCCTGAGACATTAGTCTCAGGGTGACGTCTCTCGACCTCAGAACTAATGTTCTGAAGTCAGATGCCCAGTAATTACACTAGAT
This sequence comes from Luehdorfia chinensis, assembly GCA_019845155.1. Taxonomy (NCBI): domain Eukaryota; kingdom Metazoa; phylum Arthropoda; class Insecta; order Lepidoptera; family Papilionidae; genus Luehdorfia; species Luehdorfia chinensis. The sequence continues at coordinate 54,107 of JAHVAK010000657.1, forward strand.
CTCAGTGCCCACTGCAGAATAACTGTCCCTACAGTGATTTTGTTGTAGTGTGGATTTTTTTATTGTATAATAATAAGGTGACGATACGAGCAAAACGTTCACCTGATGGTAAGTGCGTCCACAACAAATGCTGTGTCACTCAGAATATTCCTGCGTGACAACAAACTGCGCCCGTCACCCTGAGACAGTTCAGTTCTTAAGTCTCAAATGCCCAGTGATTACGCTAGATCACAGTGCCCTTCAAAACGAAACACAGTAATGTTTGCACTCTACTGCTTCACGGCAGAATAACTGGCCCTGGGATGGTACCTACCGAGATGGATTCCTGCATAGGAATCCTACCACATAAGAATCCTAAAACCAGTAATTTATTTAGTAGTAGTAGATTAATAATAATAAAAGAAAAGTTTAGTGCTCTATTTAGTACTGTTAATGTTCTATATATTAGCAGAATCATTTTAAGAACCGTGGTAAACTTTTTAATTTGCGAGTGACCTGTGTTCAATCCCCGGTGCACCTCTAAAATTGTTTGCAACTTCTGATTTACTACGTGCTCAGCGGTGAAGGATAACATCGTGAGGAAACCTGCATGTCCGAGGAATAAAAATATTACGAGGACATGTGAAGACAGCCTGCATTTGGAGGAGCGTGGCGGAATGTTCTTGTCTCCAAAACCCTGTCATAAATGAGAAGAGGCCTGCATAGCTATCTAGGGCTGTCGATGCACCATTGGCAATAGTTTAGTTTGCATTCGTTTATCTCAGTACATCCCAGCCTGATTTAGGTCACCTGGATTTTCACACGTGTGAGTGTCCGCGTGGTGTTGATGCGGCGTGTTACCATGGCAACCAGCCCGCTCGTTTCCCAGAAGAAGCCGCGTATACAAGTAATTGCGCAAACTTCTACTGACTTTCTGGAGGTTTTAATTTAGTACAAATTAGTTATCTTTAGAAGAAACTAAATTATGAGTTAAAGTTTTAAAAACTTAAAAACGCGTTCTTATTTTTATAATTGCTATGCTGCCCGATTTTGGACCACGCTGACAACTTCCGAATAATGTTGGAAGCCATCAAACTGCGCATGAATTGTACTGACTCATGCGATAAGATCGAATGTAGGTTAGGATGCAGTGTCAGAGACATGGGGACAATCACCACACAGACAAACCTGGAAACCAACAATTTTTGTTTTCTCAAATATTAGCTTCGGCTGGGATTCCCCACACCCAACCCATACAGACATCATTAATAAGTCCTATTTAAACATATATTAATAAAAACATAGACAGCATACCTGCTTTTGACCGTTCAGGAGATATATATCGTGCCGATGACCCTTGCTGCAGCACCAGAAATAATCATAAGTCATCGTCAATTGTCACCATGATCATATTGTGATTACAACAAGCTCAAACATAACATTCCGATCTCTAATAACTCGTTGAGGAGTTTCATTTAACCGCAGCGACAGGTCATTGCCATCAAATATCGTATTATCATCGGTTCTTGAAACGTAAATAAATTCAAGTTATGTTTTTCGACGTCTGGTTGTGAATTAAAATTGAATTGTAAGGCTTGCATACACACAAAGACATTTTAAATTAATAAATAAGTAACAGTTTCATTATCATAATTTCAGACCACTATCTAGTATATTACTATCACTAGACCACTGCTGAAGATAGCCATCATTTTGGGGAGTTTTGCCATAGTCGGCATGCTTGGCAGGCGGGTTAGCAACCGCAGTTTATTTATTTAGATGTTCCAGGAAGATGCTGCTGTCAGTCACCTGGTTTACATGTTCCTTCCGTCCCCACGGGGTCAGATGGGGTGGTAGATTCCCTTAAGTCGCCAACACACGGCGAAAATTAATAAATAACTGTCCACCGCTGAACATAAGACTCCCCCACGGATTCTCATTTGGAAGGATTTTGCCATAGTTGCCACGGTTGGCAGGCGGGTTGGCGCAGTTTATTCGTTTGGATGTTCCAGGAAGATGCTGCTGCCCATTCCCTGGTTTCAATTTTCCCTCCATCGACTTTTTTGACAACCACAGGACGAAATGGGGTAGTAGACAATCTTAGGCAATAGGACTTATTAATATTACTTTCCCATGTAGCCGTGGTTTTCAGGCACTGACTCTCTTCCTCACAGAACAGACAGGTTAGAAACCAGAAGAAATCATCTTTGCTGAATATGTTACAGTACGCTCAGTCTCAGCGCAAAAACTGTTACTTATCTCCTGCGTGCCTGTTTACGACGTAACACTAATCCTATAAGATCGGAGAAAAGGACAGTTAGTTTATTTTACAAATATTGGCTTAATATTCGAATATCAATGATATTATTCAGATACTTTGAACCAAAGTCTTTCGTCACTAAATTAAGGTATGCTCGAATCAAAAGTCGATCTCATGGAAACGTGTTAAACATTTCTAGGTATAAGTAATTTCCCATGCGCGCAAAAAGAATAACAACGTTGAGTTTCATTTGGTCAGTAAAAAGAATCTCGTTTCTGAATCCCCCCGAATTTCGTCCCGAATTATCCCTCCTCGCAAACCGACATATTATTGATCCTTCATCCATACTAATATTATAAATGCGAAAGTAACTCTCTGTGTCGCTCTGTCTATTTGTTACCTTTTCCTGGCTCAACCGCTGAACTTGACGAAATTTAGCACTGTGATAGTTTGCGTCCTGTAAATGGACATAGGATACTTTTTATTAAAGAAAATATAACAGTTCCCACGGTATTTCAAAAAAACCTAAAGCCACGTAATAGCGAGTTTCAGCTAGTAATAGTATAATATCTTAAAAAACGATACTCTATACTAGGATTTCTCCTGTATCGCGAGTGCGTTTTACAGATATAAATTTTACATGCACAACAACCAATCCGAAAACAAGGGATTTGTATTTTAGCACATATGTTGGCTCCTGTTTCCGAATCCAGAACCCGCGTTGCAGTTGTATGGTACCCTGCCAGAATTTGATAAGATCGTCCATGGACTGTCAGTGACAGTAGTTTTTTATATGGAATGAGGTAAAAAAACAAAATTAAAACACAACAGGCAGTATACATTCTGAAATTATATACAATCAGGATGCAGGGCGCGAAGTAGGGGACGTTTATCAGTGGACTATATATACATATATACATAGATAAATAAAAACGCGTATCGTATTTTTTTTACTTAAGTAACTGAAGTGACGAGACGAGGAAATCGTTCATAACGGTGACATCCAGAACTTAGAAAGTCCTGTTTAGCAACGTACCGCGCTCGTCACTAGAGACAGGTTTACTGGTGGCCAGTTATTCTGTCGTTAAGCAGTAACGTTCAAGCATTACTTTTTTTTTTTTTTCGGTGAAGTGATCGCTGTTAGTCTTTTGGCTTTTACAGCTTCATCGGATGCTGTGCTCGCGGGCCCGGGGCCCGCGTGCCAGGTTTGGTTTGACCCAAACATAAATACATAAATAAAAAAAAACTCCTACTAGACATCTAAATTCGGTCCGTTGCGTTCGCTAGCGTGCTTGCGCTACAGTGAATATCTCCATAAATTTATTATATGAAGTCATCTAATGACCGTCCGAAGGAGGCTGCGAGCCTCCGTTCGGACTGTCGACTTGTGTGTCGGTAACTCTGGGCGGTGAGAACCGCCCCGGAACGCGGGTGTATCTGGTGTACGCGGTGTTATTAGCGATAGCTGCGCGCCGCTCTCTACGGCGGTCGCGCGACGTTGTGCGTGTGATGTTGAAGCTGTTAACTGTGTGTACAGTGTGGCTCGGATCGTGACTGACCGTATCGTGGTCAGGGAGTGCTGAGACGTCCGTGTCGTCTAGCACATTTCGCGGTCGACGTTTGCGTTCGGTCGCGTTTTTGTTAGATCGATAATTCGCTGCTTTAACCACCAGCGGGTTTGGATGAACCGCGGCTTTTTCGAAATCAAACATTACTAGTTAGTGAGTAGAGTTGGTGTAATCTCTGGGCTTTGACTTTTTGACTTGACTGACTTTTTCACCGCGGGTCCAGGGTTCAAATTCCAACTTTTTCAACCAGGCATTTATTTATCATTATTAATACTACATTATTACATACATGATAAATTATTATTAACCATTAATGTAGTATTATATTTATCATTAATAATAATTTATCATTAGAATTATTGGGCATATCAGAATTATGAACTGATGTCGACTTATGAACTGATGTCTTAGGGAGACGAGCGCAGTGTGACGCCACACAGAAATGTTCTGGGTGAAACAGCATTTGTTATGGGCAGACGTTGCACTTACCATCAGGTGAACGGTTGGCCCGTCTCGTCCTTTTTTTCTATAAAAAAATATCAGTTCCTAAATGTCGTATGCCTAGTAATTACACTAGCTTCAGTACCCTTCAAACCGTAACATAGTTGTTTCAGTTCACGCACTACTATGAAACTATGAACATACTAACTATCATACATAGAGTTACGGTCCGAATTCTTCGTATTATCACGAGTATAATTTTACAACGGAGATGACGGCACCGGTCCTGTCGCCGGCCGGGAGGGGTGAGCTATTTGTTGACTGATCACTTGCGCTTTCCTTCATTCGTAAAATTTTGCTAAAGCGCATATAAAAATTAATAATAAATACTGTGTTGGGCGTCAGTTTTTTAAATCCAATGTAAAAACACCGGGCAAGCTTTTCTTAAGCGTGCCGAAGGATCCAAATTCCAGAAAGAAGAGGATGACAGCTATGCGCAGAGTTGATTCAATAGGACCAAAATGCTAAATTTTCTCACTGGCGATGTAGGTATATTATTTAACTGAAAATAAACTACGTGGACATTTATTATTGCATGAACAGATCTGGTTTCATGTTTATTATTTAAAGTACTTAGGTACTAGGTAGGTAAGTAGTAGGTACTGCTTGGAAAATGAGTATTCGTAGGTAAGTAACTAACAAAACGTTATAAACTCATGAATTGTAATAAAACAAAGTGTTAAAAGTTATATTATTATTAAAGAATTATTTTATTTTAGCAGCTAGGCATATTTTTCGTCTTTTTCCATGAGGTTTATATCACATTAAGTTTAAAGTCCGAAGTAGGTATCATGTAGGTATTTATAAGTACCTATGGTTTATAAATTATGTGTAATAAATAAGTTATATCTATTCATTTTAATTTTACGTACATATTTCGGCTGTGCAATCCTTATTTTGTATAAAATATTGAGCCACCGTCAAGCTATCCAGATCTTGGCAGATGGTCCGACATGCCTTCCTGAAATCCTTTTTTCATGGTGTATTACTTACAGGTATTGGAATTCTTAAAATGAAAATCATTAGAGATAACTATTTTTTGTTATAACAATAACAAACTAACAAACACGTACGGCAACAGAATTAAAACAAAGCGAGCGAGTTATTTTATTTGTATGAGTTTTACTATGGTGGGCGGTGCGGGGTCAGGTACGACACGCAGGTAGCTCTCGGAAATTTAAAAAATTTAAAAAGTGGTTTAAACTTTTCGCAGTAATAACTTCCTTCGATGTTACTGCATGTGTTTACGTGAAATAAAAACTATTATAACGTACGTACGTACGTAAAGCATATACGCTTTGATGTTGGACATAGTTTATTGTAAAATTTTAACCCTTTTGTGTTCTCCAGTGCAAGTTCCCTATGGTTGCTCCCCAAGCAAGATATTTTTGAACTGTCAGCTATTACAGTACTACTACACTGGGAAATTTTTCATACTTGTAATATTATTATTACTAACACATGTTTTGGATCAATATGTTGTTAGATAAATATCTAACGTATTCTCGTATGTATATTAAAAATGTTATTTTCGTTCAAAATCAGTGACAATTGACAGAATACGACTTATGTCAGCGAGGTCGTTTGGTACTGCGGTCCTTAATCCGTCGCGATTACGGCAAATCCTGTCAAGTTGGGACAAGCCTATTAAAAATAATCAAAGTATTAACAAGTCAGAATAACACTTGCACTCGTTTTATAAATTATTTATTTTTAAACCGAATGGCGGCACGGTCGGTTTCCTAAATATAAAATAAATCATCATCGGCCTTTTAAGAGTCCATTATTTGACTTAGGTCTCTCTGGAATTGAAAGGATTAATCGTAATCGTCATGCTTGGCAGGAAAATGGCGACCGCAAATTTAGATACGTAAAGTATCTAAATTTGCGGTCGCCAACTTGACGCAATTGCCCGTCATCGGTCTGAATAATTTAAAAAAAATTAACTCTCAATAAATATGACACTGCTGAGCTCAGACCTGAGACAAGAGCCGGGAAGAGTCCGGCATGCTGTTCCAATGCCAGGCTTAATGCGAACTGAATAATTAAAAATACAAGTTTTAAGTTCTGAGATTTATCTGGCATTTTCCTTACTCCACTATTACGACACCAACGGGATCAGATGGGGTGGTAGAGTAAATAAATACTTTATGAAACTAATTATAGTACTAGAGTAATTCCTATAATTGGCAATCGCAAATTATATTAGACAATTTATAAAATTGCCATCGATGCACAATACTTGTGAAAATTTTAAAATCTCGGATATCTGGTAGTGAGTGAAAATTGAATATAAAGTTTTAATTACTTTGTTAGTTACACGCATACAAGTAAAGGTAATGACAGTGTACTAAAAATAAAATAAACATATTTTAGTTTAACGTAAAACTAAAAAAAAACACTTGTGAACATCTATGAGCTGCTGATCCTGGTGAGTATACCAGGTCGTCGTCACGAAACGTTTACTTAGTCATCGATTCTTAGTACCGTCTACAAAATTTCGAACTATTGGGACTTCTGGAAGTGGGTAATATTTGAATTGGAAGATTTATTATTACATTAGTTACGTACATAGTCTGTATGACTAGGTCAAACAAAACCGTGTTAAAAAGTAAACACCCAACTAAAAACTTAATCATAAAAGCCTATTACGTTTCAGCGGTGTCATCCAGTATCCAGTACGCTTTAAAAGGATCAATCAATTTTTGCAAGTGAGGCTTCTAGCGAAACTAGTAATATTAGTCACATTTTACTATTTTTGCTACCAGAAGCCTCATATTAATTTATATTACCTTAAGCTAAGGGCTACAATGAGCTAGTGGCATTCTCTACCAGTCAACCCTTTTTATGGTGAAAAGTGGAAGGCAGGTGCTAACCAAAGAATAAAATAAATAAATAATAAATAGGAGGAAAATAAATTTATGATAATTTTTATAAGTAATATATGATTTTGATAAATAATAAATAAGCATTACACACATACAATTACTAATGAACCAATAATTATTATATTACATTCACAAATAGGAATATGTATATACCCGGACGAAATTGATAAACGTTCAATAGGTTATGTTTGGTTATAAAAATAGAGATTTGCTTATGTACACAGGCCTCAATAACTTTAGAAAGAAAAGGAAGAATAGAAATCGGACGAAAATGATAAGGTAAGGAAGAATTGGGGATTTTAGGAAGTGGTAGTACAAAAACCCTTTTCCACAAGGTCGAATAGCGACCAGAGTTCAAGGAAAAATTTATTATGTGTGTAATTGCAGGTAAAAGGTACTCCAGTATCATCGTTATCATTTGCTTACTTACCTCGTCGCTTCCCACTGCCATAGATTTAATTGCTAACACAGTATTTTTAACTTCATTGAGAGTTACCAGTGTGAACTGAAAATCTGGAATTTGAAGAGGTGAAATACAACCAATAGAGTTAATTGTTTGATAGCGGACTATAGGGTCCATAGATAGACTAGACATAAAATGTTGGTTTCTGTCATTCAAAGTGAGCGATGAGGCATGGTCTAATGGACACGGCCGAAATCTAGGTTTAATTGAAATGCCGAGAGATTTAAGAAATTTCCACACATCTGCGGTAGAAGTATTAACAATATTTTCATGGATATAACAGCGTTAACTTTGCCTTGGCATATGATCTGACACAACTGGTTCCTTCGCCAACGCGGGTTCCAGATGTGGAGGATCATACGCCTTCCCTGCTGGACCTTCTGCTGACCTCTCATCCGGACAGATATCAAGTCTCCGTCGATGCCCCTCTGGGATCTTCGGACCACTGTCTGATCCGAAGTACGGTGCCTCTCACGTTTCATCGCGGTTGCGATCTGCTGTGGCACTATAGGTCAGCAGATTGGGATGGGATGCGGTCCTTCTATGCATCCTACCCTTGGAGGCGGGTTTGCTTCTCGCTAGATGATCCGAACGCCGTTGCTGAATCTGTCACTGATGTCGTACTTCAGGGTATGGAACTCTTTATTCCATCCTCTGTCGTGCCCATCGGTGGCAGATCCCAGCCTTGGTTTGGTCGCACCTGCAAAATGGCATCACGCCAAAAGCAGGAGTGTTACCGGACCTGGGCTAAAGCATCGGCGTCTCGAGATGTAAAAACTAGCGAACTGAAAAAGAAGTACAACTCTGCCTCTAGGTCCTTCAAAAGAGCTATTTCCAAGTCAAAGTCAGAGCACATTGGCAGAATTGGCGAGAAATTAGTTCGCCTCCCTACGGGAACTCGTGCATTCTGGTCTCTCGCCAAGGCTGTCCTTGGGAATTTCTGTCAGGGAGGATGACTCGCTGGCCCATGACGCAAAGGAGAAAGCCGATCTTCTGGGCTCTCTTTTTGTGTCCAACTCGACTCTTGACGACAGGGGGAGCTCACCTCCGACCATCCCGCGGTGTGAGTGCTCTATGCCAGACATCAGGTTCTGGCAAAGCTCAGTGCGCAAAGCACTACTCTCCCTAAATATCAACAAGTCGAGTGGGCCTGATGGCATCCCGCCTATTGTGTTGAGGATGTGTGCCCCAGAGTTGGCACCGGTTTTAACGCGTCTTTTCCGGTACTCCTACTCTGTAGGCGTCGTCCCGAATACATGGAAGACAGCTTTGGTGCACCCGATCCCTAAAAAAGGCGACCGCTCAGATCCGTCCAACTACAGACCGATCGCCATCACCTCCTTGTTCTCCAAAATAATGGAGTCCATTATAAACTGCCAGCTCTTGAGGTACCTAGAGGAGCACCAGCTGATTAGTGACCGCCAGTACGGTTTCCGTCAGGGTCGCTCAGCTGGTGATCTTCTAGTCTACCTTACGCATCGATGGGCGGAGACAGTCGAGAGCAAGGGGGAGGCGCTGGCAGTTAGTTTGGACATAGCGAAGGCCTTTGATCGGGTTTGGCACATAGCGCTTCTCTCGAAGCTTCCTTCCTATGAGCTTCCCGAGAAATTATGCAATTGGGTCACCAGTTTCCTCGCAGACTGGAGCATCAAGGTCGTAGTAGACGGTGCATGCTCGGACTCCAAGTCTGTGGGTGCTGGTGTTCCACAAGGCTGCGTGCTATCGTCAACCCTGTTTCTTCTGCATATCAATGATATGTTACAAATTAGTAACATTCATTGCTATGCAGACGACAGTACTGGTGATGCCTTGTACACCGGCCGTGCTAATACTTCTCGGGAACACGTCGACGAGTGCCGGATCAAAGTTGTGTCTGAAGTCGAGATTTTGTTAGACAAAATCTCGGACTGGGGCCGACTAAACTTAGTCCAGTTTAACCCAAATAAGACACAGGTTTGCGCGTTTACCGCTAAAAAGAAACCCTTCGTCGTAGCACGTCGTTTTAGAAGCACTCCTCTCGTTGCCTCAGCCAGTATCGGAATTCTTGGCGTAGACATATCGAATGACGTTCAGTTTCGCGGTCACTTGGAAGGGAAGGCCAAATTGGCTTCTAAAAAGCTTGGCGTGCTCAGTAGAGCGGGACAGTACTTCATGCCGGTCCACCGCTTGCAACTTTACAAGGCGCAGGTTCGGCCTCACATGGAGTACTGTTCTCATCTTTGGGCGGGGGCACCCCAGTGCCAGCTCCTTTCTTTTGACCGTATTCAACGAAGAGCGGCTCGAATCGTTGACGACCAGGTTCTTTGCGATCGGCTTGATACACTGGCCTTGCGAAGATATGTTGCATCTCTTTGCATTTTTCAACGGGGAGTGTTCCGAGGAACTGTTCGGAATAATTCCAGCCGTTGGTTTTCACCATCGCACTTTGCGGCAGAACACAAAATTCCATCGTCACCACCTGGATGGTTGGCATTCCACCACAGTGCGTTTTTCGCGGAATTTTCTGCCACGCACTACCACTCTATGGAATCGGCTGCCGCCGGCGGTTTTTCCGGACCGATACGACTTAGGGACCTTCAAGAAAAGAGCGTACTCCTTCCTCAAAGGCCGGCAACGCACCCGCGATTCCTCTGGTGTTGCGGTTGTTCATGGGCGGTGGTGATCACTTACCATCAGGTGAGCCACTTGCTCGTTTGCCCCCTCTCCTATAAAAAAAAGCGTTTAGCATTTCGTACCATCTGATTTCATCTGTTTCTAAGCAATTTCAAATGAGACTAGTTCTCCTCTATGCGTTCCCGTTTAAGGTTTCGAAGAGCCCGATCCCGTCTCGCCATTGCCACCTTAACGCCTCTAGACATCCACGGAGCAGGAGGACGCTTTACCCTTACAAGATGTACAGGTGCATGCACACTGTACAAAGTGAGTACAACATTGTTCAGTAGCAACACTTTGTCGTCAACGGTAGTCGCTGCTGCTAAAGAGGCCAGATCGATAAGCGATGCGTCACTCCTGAGTTTGTACATATCCATTCTTGAAAAACTGCGTAAACTCAGAAAAGTGGGAATAGGTTTGCGAGGAATGAGTTTATAGGAAAAATAAATTAGATCATGGTAGGAAAAGCTAGGAGCAGACAGCTGACCGTGCTTTTTAACACGGTCAGGGGAAGCCATAATAATGAGGTCAATCCATGAATCATCAGTGTGAACGTTGTGATGAGAAGTCGATAACGGGAGAATATGGAGATCAACTGATTCAATAATTGACCGTAGTTTTTGAGAACGACACGTATTTCTTAACAAATCAGTGTTGAAATCACCCATAATCATGCAGTGTGTGTACTCAGAACTAACAGTATCAAGAGCAGCTTCAAGAGAGCTGAAATAATCTACAATAGGAGGAACTTCTAGAAATAAAAATTCAGCAGAAGCTGAATAGAATGAAGGAGATGCTAATAGGATTATATGGTATATTAGCCCGCAAATATATAGCAACCCCGCCTCCTCCTTTCTCCGTCCGGTCGTGACGAATAAGCACAAAGTCAGAAAGTGGATATAAACTGGACATCAAAGAAGGTTTTAGCCAGCTCTCGGACACTAGAATAGCATGGATGTAGTCCGAAGAAAACGCATCTTCAAAGTCCGAAAAAAGACTAGGTATACTTTGTGCATTAATGTGGCATACATTAAACATTTTCTACAGGACGAAAATGTACACGTAAGCCTATCGCGTAGAGAAGGCATGCTTACATACAAAAGATCACAAGAAACAAACGAGGCATCTTAATCATTAGCCGAATAAAAAGAGACATTATCCGACATAACTTCAAAAAATATGTATAAATATTAAATAAGTTTTAAATAAATATGGAACTATAATATAAAATATATAAATATAATCAAGCAGAAACAAAATGAATTTATCCTTGAAGCACAATAATGTCTGGGTCTCTAAAACCATCCCTTAAAGAGGAGGCCCGTGCTCAGGCAGTGGGTTATTTAAAGGCTGTTTTTTTTTTTCATAAAATGCTATGATGAGTTTTATACTCGTATTTCGATATTTTTGTGGAACGGCGCGGGTGGCGGTGGCGTCGTAAGAAAATCTGAAATCGCCTCATCTCGTGACTATCGTAAGAGTCGATTAAGGTAAATGCCTGCACAGTCCCGTGTCTTTCGATAGGTGGTGGAATATCTCTCCCAAAAAATGACAGATCGAAGCTAAAAAGACCGCTGGCGGGCAGCAGCAGCAATGGCAACTCCTCCCTTCTTGAAACAGGCCCGTGTCCAGCAGTGGACTATTAAGAGGCTGATAAACATTTTGACGACACTTTTTTATATTTTATTTTATCTGACATAATCTTTAGTTTTTTCTGCTTTTCTTTTTGTTCATTTTAAATTTTTGTGACATTATAATATTTAACTAATCTATTGAATTGTAATATTTTAACGTAGTGGTGTATTGGAGCTTCTCTCCGTCTGTTTGTCAACCACTATTGAAAATGTTTTAAATAAAAAATTAATAAAGGGATCTTGTGTTCTCTAGAATCAAAACTCCATTTCAAAACACTCATAATGCATGAGGAGTCTAGGTAGTAGTCTCCTGCATAGTCACAACTATGCAGGTGGCCGTCCAGGTAAGTACCATCCCTGGGACAGTTTTCGGTTTGAAGAGCACAGAGAGCTAGATTTATGAACTGATGTCCATGTGATGTGTTGGTAATGTGACGGGCGCAGTGTGGTGCTGCACAGAAATGTTCTGGGGGACACAACATTCGTTACGGACAGACGTTGCACTTACCATCAGGTGAACTTTTAGCCCGTCTCATCACTTCATTCAATAAAAAAATCCCTATCCTCCCTAGCCTCTATGTTCTAACGAATCCTCCAGTTTAGTGCGACGTTTCTTCTGTTATTGTTAATGAATATTTATCGATTAATTAATAATTGTTTACTCCTGTTGATTTTTTTTATTTTAATCAAATTTCTAATATATATAAATGTCACTTCTGTCTCGTGTAGGTACGGAGTTGCATGCGCAATTTTTTTATGTAGACTGTAAGTAAATAACTCCTATGATAAATTGATTAATCTTATATCTATTAACCAATGTTAAAATTGAACTGTCTCTCTGTGATTTAGAAAATAAATGCCAAAATTTAAGTGAAAACTGCTTTTTATACTATGTCTAATAATGAAACGCTTAGCACAAAGATGTAAGTACCATCGTCTCCTTTAAGCTTCATTCGTTGTAAAGCATTTGTTTTCATCCACTTTTTCCATTTGTCGTCCACAGGAATGCAACTGGATCCGAAAATTAATACTTTCCGTTTCCGGCTGAAATTAGAACTCAGCAGCCAGGTTTACTGTATGTATGAATACCCTTAGCCAACCCACCGTTTCATACATACTTGCTTAATTATTTTAGCGCATAAAATTTCAATACGATTAGTGCCAGCTGCAGAGATGATATCTATTTGCGCTCCAGTGATCCCTAACCTTGGTATGATTTTCACAGTAGATTGAGCTTCAGAAATATTAAGACAATATTAAAATCTGAGTGGTTATTAGGTAAAATCTTAAATATACAAAAAAAAACACTATGTGATTAGTGAAGTCAGACAGACACTAATAGTAATTACTCTCAATACTCGTGAAGTGGCGCTACCTGTGTCGAAGACGACACCTGAGTGTACTTTTGTTTGTTGAGGCGGCTGAAAACATTCTTGAGAAACAGCATGGGACAGTCACGATTGACTGAATTTGCCTTGAAGAGCGTTCATCGTGATGCCGAGATCAATCCAAATCCACCCTTTATTTCTGGTGATAATCCACGTCGCTGGTTGGGTTTTAATTAAATTTTCCGGTGCCAGCACCTCTGTAATTGTTCTACAATTTTAAGTACTGATTTACCACGTGCTTACCGATGAAGGAAAATATCGTGAGGAAACCTGCATGTCCGAGGAATAGAAATATTTCGAGGACATGTGAAGTCCGTCAACCCGCATTGGAGCAGCGTGGCGGACTATTCCCAGCTCCAAAACCCTCTCATAAATGAGAGGAGGCCTGTGCTCAGCAGTGGGACACTTAGGCTATTACTTTATAACATATGGTTATTTTAAAATAGTAACGTATTGTTACTGGTCTAGAGTGAATTGTTGGATAAGACCTCGGTCTAATGTAACAAAACTTTACCTTATTACATGTTTTCGTATACTTACAATTTAAGAAAGTAGCTTAACAATATAAACTAAATAAAAATTCTTAACTATATTCGCAAATAAACGACAAATTCAAAAGGTGTCGAAATAAAACGATAATCGATTTTTTTCCACATCGACCACCTGTACTAGGCGCGTACAATAGGAGGGGTGTGCGTAACGGCACATGTTTACTTTGACCTTCGTTAGCTTGTCGATAATCAACGCAACCCTAGCAACGAAAGCGTGCCGAATTGGCGGGAAAAATGGAATGACTTTTTAAATGTAACTTTATTTTATGATTTTTTGTTCCCTTTGTGTTACTTTTCATTAAAAATATGTAAACGTTAATAAGAATTGTAGTGCATGTAAACAATGTAATCACAATTGGTAAGTACTTTTACCAAGTAAGTGATTTTTATAAGTAAATAATTTGTAGAATGAAATGAAAATTCATACTATTATCCATATCTACCAACCATTTCTATACTAATATTATAAATGCGGAAGTAACTCTGTTTGTCCTTCTGTCTGTTTGTCACTTTTTCAAGGTTCTACCGCTCAACTCATCTTGACAAAATTTGGCACAGTGATAGTGCCGAAACGTGCATCGTGGAGACGAACATAGGATACTTTTTATCCCAGAAAATAAAATAATTCCCACGGGCGATATAAAAAACATATATCCAAGCAGCATCATCAAGTAATATTATAAATGCGAAACTAACTCTCTCTGTTTGTTATCTATTCTCGTCTCAACCGTTGAACCGAACTTGGCAAAATATGGCACAGAGATACGAGTAGCTTGCGTCCTGGAGACAAACATAGGATACTTGTAATACAATCTGCTTAATTTTTTACAAAATCATTGGGTTTTCAAAAGTAAAGGCGAGGTAAATTGAATACTTGGTATAGGACATAATTTTCAATTAACTTTTGCGGGATTCTCTGGTTTAATTAACAATAACGGAAAAATCGTACTTAATTGAAAAAGTAGAATGAATTTACTATTAAAGCGTAATTTTAGTCAAACTTACTCTTTAAAATTTTTAATCATCAAGCTCCACACTGGAAGACTGCTTCTTGATTGGTCTGATTGATTATTTTTATATTTCTCATCTAATTACCACAATGTTTATTGTGTTTTTTTTTCAATGGTCAGACTACCTGAATTCTACGCTGCGAATCCTATGTTCAAATCCGTAGCCAACGTTTGTGCAAAATCACAAATCGTTAGTTTTCTGGTCTGATTAAGTAGTGCTTGTGAAAGTTGTCTGTAGAACACATAGTTACAAGGGCAATTTAAGTACTAGTGTACAGCCCCGTTTTTCTAAGAAATAAATAAAACTCTAATTAGTTTTAGTACTACAACTATGGACTGTAAACTAATTTTAACCCTAAGCAAAGGACACCTGTACAGAAAGACAGCAGGAAATAACCATAGCAACGGTGCGAGTAGGGCCGAATGTCCAACGCGCCCCAGGAAGGGTTCCCAGTCCCGGAAATGAGGTTTGATCCCTCCCCTGCGCCGGAAACGCGTTCGTCGGGGGATAGGGACACTTGATGGGTGTAACGACCATCTTACGCAGTCAAAACAATCATTGATATAAACTTTTGTTTGCAATTTTCAGTTGTATCAGTCGAGATATAGAGTTAAGATTTCAAAATCAGGATTTTTTGGGGAATTCTTTAGTGTATACAGTTAGTATTCGAATTAAAAGGTTCCACCGATGCCTACACAGCAAAATTTAAATAATGTAACCTTATATTGTATTCTTTAAATAAATACACACCTTGTACATAACGCGAACTTCTTTATGGAAAAATGTTTTGTTCTATTAGTTAGCTTTAATTTATGTTCCAGTTGTGTCAGAATATTATTATTGTATATTAAAAAATAATTAGTATTTGTTATTAAATAAATTAGAGACTTAGAACTGAAAACCGCGGCAGCTCAGGGTCTAGGCGCTCGTTTTTAATTTCATAGTACGCGAGTAACCTGGGTTCGATTCCGAGTGCCGGCACCATTCAAATTATTAATTGCAATTTCAAGTGCTTTTTTACCACGTACTCGGCGGTGAAGGAAAACATCGCGAGGAAACCTATGTCTGAGGAATAAAAATATTTCGATGACATGTGAAGTCCGCCAACCCGCATTAGAGCATCGCGACTCTTTCTGGACCTAAAGTCCCCTCAGAAATGGGAGGAGACTTTTGCTCAGTCGTGAGACATTTATAAGCTGTAACTTTACTTTTTTACTGGTGGTAGGATTCCTATACTGGAATCCGTCTAGGTAGGTACCAACTCAGGGCCAGTTTTTCTGCCGTGAAGCAGTAGTGTGCAAACATTGCTATGTTTCGGTCTGCATTTCGGGCATATGAGACTTGAAACTGAGAACTGACTTTAGGGGGACGGGCGCAGTGCGGTGTCACACAGAAATATTCTGGGTGACACAGCATTGCTACGAGCGGACGTTGCACTTACCATCATGTGGACGTTTTGCTCGTCTCGCCCCTTTCTCCAATAAAAAATCTCAATATAGATAGTTTTCACTTTCATATTTATTGATTTTGGTATTCATACCAAAATAATGAAGATTTTTCTCTAAGCGATTTTTCGATAAACTTCTTCTTGTCTCTTGTGGAGTAAGTTCCTACTGCGCGGCGATCACAGTTTTACACATTTTTTGAGAATGTTCCTACAAACTTTTACTTTTATATTTAGATAGTCTTTACCATAAAGGCACGTAGGCAAGAGCAAACGGCCCGGCTTGGTTGGGGTTCTGAAATGCAGAAATCCAGTATTAATTGAGTGCATTAGAAATAGTCCTTTAGCAAAAGTACATTTTGACTTCTTAAATGGCCTCAATCTCTGTGTAGAGTACCTTTAGACGGTCCGGCTTATGATGACTCGAAGTAAACTCGTTAAAGTGTCAAAGGTCGTGCTCGAACCTGTGATATAACGTACGCAGTCCGTAACATATCTCCTTATATAGTGGTAAAGAACTGTTTAATGATTGATATTAAATAGCGTTGATTCGTTCGTGTTATGTTTAGGCAATGGCACGAGCGACAGTCACAACACTGAAACAAAAGATTCAAGGCGTTATTAAATATTTTCAGTTCAACTGACCAATCGTTTATATTAAACAAGTATATATGTATATGAACGTACAGCCACTGCTGAATACTGTGTTTAAATAGCCTGCAAGGCCCACGACGTTGTGAAATGTAAACGTTAAAGAAAGAAAGACATAAAAAAACATTTATTAGGCTTTTTTAAATACAAAAAAAACACCAAATGTAAAATTACAACGATATTACATATTGTACAGCCAAAACTAACTGTCTTAGGACACTAGCGTTGATTTTCAACTAGATCCAAATTAAAAAGTAAGATGCCAAAAAAAAAACTAAACGAATTGAATAGCAGTTAAAATGAAACCAGTACGAGTTTTTATTCCTTTTTTATCATATTAAGCTTTTTTATTATCCACTGCTGGATATAGATATAGGTCGGTTATTAGGGTAAAGATTTGCCATAATGACCGCGGTTGCCACTCGGATTGTTTAACGCTCTATCTGCCTCGTATCGTCTGAACGCTACTGCAGGCTGTCACCGGAGGATGAATTTACAGTCTAGCATTTTCGGGATAGTCATTTTTCCACCTATCGATCGATTTCCCTAGTCAACTTACTTAGACCAACCGATTGAGGGGGGCGACAGGATTGTATCTTAACTAATATGTCTTACCATGATTATGATGAACACCTGACATGACATTTTTTGGAGTGTGACTTCTTCGGGCGGATTCGTTGACGTGCGATTTCGTACGTTTTCATGCAACGTTTATGTTTTACTAATTAATATTTATCGATTAATTAATATTCGTTTATATGTTGGGAAGTGATTTTTTGTGAGTAATATTTTGTTACATCAAGTTTATTTATTTTTATTTTAATCAAATATCTTATAAACTTTTGTTTCACTTCTGTTACGTGTACTGAGTTGCACGTGCTATTTTTTGACGAGAAAACGTTTGCCTGATGATAAGTGCAGCGTCTCCCCATAACGAATGCTGTGTCACCTAGAACATTTCTGTGTTTCACCACACTGCGCTGCGTCCACACTGCGTCCTTTTGAGACATCAGTTCTTAAGTCTCATCTGCCCAGTAATTACACTAGCTCTCAGTGGCCCTCAGACCGAAATACAGTTTTGTTTGCACACTACTGCTTCACGGCAGAATAACGGACCCCGCGGGGTACACA
Source organism: Luehdorfia chinensis (assembly GCA_019845155.1). Lineage (NCBI taxonomy): Eukaryota > Metazoa > Arthropoda > Insecta > Lepidoptera > Papilionidae > Luehdorfia > Luehdorfia chinensis. Next base: position 72,228 of record JAHVAK010000657.1, read on the forward strand.
CCTAGACGGACACACCAGTAAAACGTTTAATAATGTTGTTGCTATATATTCCATACCCTATGAGTGTACCAAGAAACTCTTATGTTGTCCATGATCCCTCTCGCCCCACCCTAAGCCCATATATTGACGACGATTCAAGGTTGGCTACAAAAGTTCTTAGTAAAGAAGAGATGAACCTTAACGTTATCGGTTATTTCAGAGCTCAGGAACTAGGCGCTCGCCTTATGTTTCGTAGTTCTTCAGTTAATTGAGACCGATTCCTTTTGCAGCACTCCTAAAATAGCCAACTGAAATTTTCAGTGCAAATTTGTCACGTGCTCGCACCGAACCAAAAAAATCATGCCACCATAAGATCATGCACGTCTTCACCATCATCATCATCATCATTTCAGCCTATCACTAGTCCACTGCTTAACATAGACCTCCCCCATAGATTGCTAAAGACAAACGTTTCTAGCTATAATTTTGGGTGGATTTTGTTTTTGTTTCAGCAAACACAGTTTATTTATTCAGATGTTACAAGAAGATGCTGCTGCCCATCTTCTTGTTTTAATTTTCCTTATATCGACTTTTACGTCACCAACGGGATGAGATGGGGTAGTAGATTCTTTTTGGCCGCCACCGCACAGCTAAAGCGTGTCTTAAAATCACCTAACATTGCGGCGAAATGTTAAATCAGGCAACACGGATTGGATCAAAGCGGTATTGGACAAAGAGTAAATAAAATATGCATGCAGTGGGACATATTTATACTGTTACTTTTATTTAAGCTATATAGACAAAAATATAAACTTGACTTCTATCGGCATATTAATAATACGATCGGCCATCATTACGCAATTATTCCGTATCATAATCATCCGCACAATAGACGGATGTTTGAACTCCACTACGTCCAGAGTCACGATAATACACTAAAATTACGGAAGACCAAACAAAATTAATTATTTATATTAAGTGCGTACTTCGTGCGTAAGGGCAAGTTACACTAGACATCTTTAAGTACGTTGTGACCATTGGAAGTTTATTTTTGAAGGAAAATACATAAATACATTTTTACTTTGTTATTTATTTCATGACCTAGAACCTGGAACGGTCGCTATCACATCCTCTTGAAACCTGTTCAATACTCAGTACTCAGTTCTTTTTTCATCATCACCATCATCATTTCAGCCTGCAGTCCACTGGTGAACATATGCCACCCCTATAGATTGCCACAAACACGATCCTGAGCCACCTGCATTCAAAACTTCCCGCAAAACGGTACAGGTCGTCGCTACATTTAGTGGGAGGTCGCCCACACTGCGTTTACTGGTACAAGGTTGCCACTCGAGAACCTCCCAAAGCTCTTTTCTGCTTTTCATCAAATACATAATTAACTCAAGATTCATACACACATGGACCCAGTTGGCACAGCAATTTAAGGAAAGATTGTCAGTAAGTCGTGAATACATTAAATTGAAAATAGCTAATATATTAAGTAGACCTCATTATTAAGGGTTGTCGAAGTGACTGGTCAAGAGAATCTACCACCCCATCTCATTCCGTGGGTGTCTTGAAAGTCGACAGTGGGAAAATAAAACCAGGGTATGGGCAGCAGTGTTTTCCTGGAACATGTGAATAAATAAACTGCAGTTGCCAACCTGCATGCCTATCGTGGCAGCTATGGCAAAATCACTCCTAAATAAGAGCTACAAACTTTTGTAACAATCTATGGGGAGGCCTATGTTCGGCGTCTACTAGTGATAGACTGAAATAATGATGATTATTGAGGGTTTAAGTTAACATAAAGCAGTATGAGAACGATACCCTTGTCAATTATACGATGATACCTTTACAATACAATAGTAAGGACTAGAGCAGAGATTCCAGTTTTCTATAAAACGGTTCTGCGTAGCATAAACAAGAAGGTCGCACCAACACGTTCCATCCAATTGTTGGCTGCTCTGGGATATTGCGTAACTCTTCATTGTTACGAGACCATATTTAAATATTTCAATTGACGATCGCGTGGCCTTATGGTTAGCGTATCTGACTTCTACGCCGTGGGTCCTGGGTTTGAATCCCAGCCGGAGCCAACATTTGTACAACTAACACAAATTGTTGAATTTGGGGTCTGGTTGTATTGTGCATATGAAATGTATGTCTGTAAAACGCACCCAGGACACAGGAGAATTCCTACTGTGCGGCATCGTTTTAAAACAAGAAAATAGAAACAACGGAGGCAGTATATATTTTTATATGGTTATATTATATTATTAAAACCAACTTATTACGATTACGTATTCAAAGAAATTCGACCCGGAAAATGAAATGAATGGAAATGATTGCATAAAATATCATACAAACATACAGTCACGCCCTTTTTCCGTATAAATGGTAGGCAGAGGCGACACACGTAGACAACTATTCGCCCCCGCGGGAAACGAGACGTGACCGGTGGCGAACCAGGACGTCGCCAATTTGGTAGGAATGAAAAGAAAATCTTACTCCCCATTGCGTTCTTCCGAGCACTATTGTGACAGCATTGCATATTATGTTGTTATTCTGCACGAAAAAAGGCTGTCCGTACAATACCATAGTCGCCTCTTACAAAAACTCGGTAGAGAGGTAGGTGCTATTCTACTCTGCCAGACACAATTCTGTCGGACTTGTAATTGAAATGTATGTGTGGATTTACTACGTTCTCGCATGCCCTTAAAAAATAAAAACTATTCAGATAGTCATTGAAATCAGTCAGTCAGTCAAGGAGCAATACAGCGGACTCTTCACGGAACTCTCCCCAGGCTCTCTAACTCGTTCATTAATGAGAAGAGGCTTGTTTCTAGTCCACGAGACATTTATAGGCAGTGACTTATTTAATTATAATGCTATAGGTACTTTCTTCATGCTTACTTACATATAATTGATTTCTTTCGTCGTTTGATTCGTACTCGTATTTATGAGTGTTTGTAAGCAGTGAGCTAAATACTATCAAGTTCCATTTATAACACACAAAAGAAAACAATACATTAAAGAAATTAATGATTTGAAACACTATAGTGTAAATTGACCTTAAGGTTAAAATTTTCATTTGATAAAAAATAGATCGTGACACGTAAAGGGGCGCTCTCTCCCGCGCCGCCATTTTTTCTCAAAGGTGTCGCTTACGCACCTGCCGAATAGACTAACCAAGCGCTTAGAATGGACATTATAATCAAGATTATTAACGATAAGTCATTTCACTACCGAATTAAGCGAGCCCCTGCATAGTAACACAATACATTTGTGTGAAATATTGATGAATAGATCTCAATGAACTATCATAAAATAAGTGACACGTCATCATTCCAGCCTAAAATAAGCCCACTGCTGAGCATAAATCTTCTCCAGAGTATGCCACGAAGCACTTGGATCATCTTCAGGAGTGGCAAAATTTAGGGGCTGGCAAACCTTAGTTAGATTGTTTTATTGTTATTCATTGTTACGTCCCTCGCTTCGCCTGTGCTGTTGAGTTAGACGACTCAACACTAACAAATAAAAATAGTAAGCTATTAGGAGTTAGCTTTATTCTGCCGTGAAGCAGTAGCGTGCGAACATTACTGTGTTTCGGTTTGAAGGGCACTGAGAGCTAGCGTAATCACTGGGCATATGAGACTTAAGAACTGATGTCTCAGGGTGACAGGCGAAGTGTGGTGTCACACAGTAATTTTCTGGGTGACACAGCATTTGTTATGGGCAGACGTTACACTTACCACCATGTGAACGTTTTGCTCGTTCCGTCAATTTTATGAAATAAAAAAGCTAAAGAAGTGTCTTTATTCAGTCAGTGGACTGGGCATATTAAATATTAAAAGGTGGTTTACACAGAACTACACCAAAAATAATGAATTTAATAAAAAAATTAAAGTTAAAAATAATTAAAATAAAAAACTCAATTCATTACAACCAAAGAAAACGAAAAAGATACTCGTATATTCGTTTATCATTTATTCATATCTAAAACGATATCCTTTTTATACTTCACTCGACATCATATACAACATAGTGAAATGCAATAAATCATTGAGTATTAATTAAACATTTATTGAAAAGCATTTTTATATGTAAATATAACAAACCTTTTTTTTCTCTAAATTACAAAGTGCCAATTCTAGGAACTTTATTTACACCATCGTCCGCACGCGACTTACAACATGTAACGTATAAAACTTCCCTTTCTTTTGAGACAGTTGGAAGGCCTCTGCCGACCGTTACTTATTACAGTGTATTAATACTGTTTATATTATTAATCACTTTTAAGTGTATACTCAAATAAAGGTTTCTAGACTAAACTGGGCTTTAAACGACTCGAGTAAGGGGGCAAAAATACGTGTTACTTGAAATGTAGGAATCAATTAATGATAATTCCTGTAGAGATTTATTCAAAATTAAATTAAATTAATGTAGTTAAATTAAATTAATAATGACGACCGCATGACCTGGTGGACAAGTACCTGACTTCCACGCTGCGGATCCTGGGTTCGAATCCCAGCCGAAGCCAACAATTGTGCGAATACTAAGCTTTTAACTGCGCAGAAGATATTATTTCAGCTTATGCTGAAAAAAATAAACACAACTAATGTTGTAACTGCTACATTGGCTTATTTTAGGTATTTAATAGCGTAATGTTTTGTTTTGCAAAAGAAGGACGTACTCGTAAGAGCTATATATAATCTTAGCTTTATAGTGTCTCTTAGAGATAAATTTATAGAAATTAATATGTTAACCATGGCCTCCTAATATGTTTATGAAAATGTTTTTTATGTATACAAGAACATAAAACAAGTTTACTAAAAAAAGTGATATTCATAATGTAAACACCAGGAACAAACGCAAATTAATAATGCCAGTTACTCGATATCACAGAGTCAGTAACTCTTTTATGGGAGTCAGTAACTCTCTTCTTTTCAATGTATACGTTTTTACAACAAAATTCCTAGAATTGCAGTCTTTGAATTGAAAAAAATATAAAAAAATGTTTTTTTTTTTTAATTGAAAGATAAACTTACACAAAGACTTAGAAATATTATAATATTAAGGAATACATGGATGACAAAAACCCATGGGAATGAGGTGATCACTGCTAAGCTATTTCTACATCTTTATAATACCTACCGCTGTTATTGTACTTTATTTATAAAATTAATAAATTACCCTGTGTTTTGCTGGTTTTTTCCAGCATTTTTTGTGCGCCAGAGTAGTTAAAAAAAAATACTGTGTAAATAATGTATATTGAATAAAAAACGTGCCATTCTATTCTAGAAATATCATCTGACAGAAGGTTTTTCTGACATTACCCTGAGTCGACTTTTCCAACTTCCACGGGGCGAGATGGGGTGGTTAATTCTCTTACGCTACAACCACATGGATTTCCGTAGCTTAATCTACTTTGCTGCTCTAGCCATTGCATCCTGAATTTATAAAAAACATCGCAAATCTATCCACCCCGGTGAAATCATATTATAAAGCCCATAGCCCAGCCGCTGAACTGTTTGGTTGGTCTCCAGAGTTTCCGTTTTGTACTAACTAGCCGATTGGAGGATTGCGTGTTGGTTAACTTTTAAAACAATAACTGATCGAAATGGGACAAGTTTATCATTAATATACTAACTAGATTCCAGAATATAAAATGTTATATGATAAACGGTTTGTTAGTCGGAGTGGCTACGTTAAGCGATTAACTTGCGCGTAAAAAGGTAGTGCTGTGGCTAAGCGATCGACTTCTGTGCCGTGGGTCACGGGTTCAAATGCCGCACGGACTAAACACAAGCTACTTCATTTTGGGTTTGGTTGACAAAAACGTTAAAGAAAGAAGTTATAGTTTTTAAATGTATTTGAAATATGAAAAAGTATTTGGAAGTCAAAGATCATAATATAAATTTAACAGTAGAGAAGCAGAAATGTCAATGGCCTGAAATTCACATCACATAGATTGATTATCATCATGACTAAAAATACTTCTTTATAGAAATGGGCGTAAACTAGAAAGTGGCTCACCTGATGTTAAGTGATCACCGTACACGAAAATCCAGATTAATTTATGGCCTTTGAGAAAGGAGTAGATACTTTTCTTGAACGTCTCTAAGCCGTATCGGTCCGGAAAAACCGCTGGCGGCAACAGATTCCATAAAGTGATCGTGCGTGTCAGAAATTCCTTGAAGAACGTACAGTGGTGGAATACTAACCATCAAGGTGATGAAGACGGTATTTTGAGTTGTGACGCAATGTGCGATGCTATGAAATTCGGCGGCTGGATGATTGTTATATTAAAATATTGCGTGAACTTACGGCGTACGGCTTTTTAAACGTTATCCAACACAGTTTTATAAAAACAGACCAATTTTTTTTTATATAAAATGCCAGAAATCCGTCTAGGTAGGTACCGCCCCAGTGCCAGTTATTCGGCCGTGAAGCTGTGGTGTGCAAGCATTGCTGTGTTTCGGTCAGAAGAGCACTGAGAGCTAGCGTAATCACTGGGCATATGAGACTTAAGAACTTGTGTCTCAGGGTGACGGGCGCAGTGTGGTGCTACACAGAAATGTTCTGAGTAACACAGCATCTGTTATGGGTAGACGTCGCATCAGGTGAACGTTTTGCTCTATCAAATAAAAAAAAGAGATGCTGGTTTTAAATTTCAAAGTGCGTGAATGGCCGGAGTTCGTACCCCTTTGCTGGCACCTCTAAAATTGTTAATTTAAATTGTGCTTATTTACCAAGTGCTCGATATCGAAGGATCTTGGAACATGGCGAGTAAGCTTGTGTCTGAGGAATTAACAAAAACAATCGAGGACATATGAAGTACGCCGACCTGCACTGGCGCAGCGCGTTTGACTCTTCCCGGTTTCAAAAAACTTGTTAAAAATAGTGGAAAGCTTTGCTCAGTAGTGGGAGGTATTCGTAAGTTATTAATTTACTTTTTCAAGTAACCGTTGATCAAGAAAGCCATTAATACAAATAAATCCATCAACAGGAACCAAATTAATACACGATAAAAATGTAAAGCAAGTGAGGTGACGACTTTTATTCGCGTGACCGTTGCCGTACATTAACATTATACGCGTTTACTTAAAACTATAATAAGATTTTTAAAAATTGTCAGTATATGCCGTGCAACCTTATTTTTACGCTTTTTTTATTTTTTTATTACACTTTAAATATTTTTTTCTACTAACGGTCTTTGAGCTGTTAGCGTATTTTTCTTATTTGTGGTTCTACTAGTAGAAGTTTGAGAAGTATAGCTAAGGTGACTTTGATGGACATAGTGAGGAACATAAGGGAGCGTTGCGGTGTGGTAGAAGATGTAGTGACAAGGATAGAGAAAGGGATGCTTAGATGGATTGGACACGTAGAGAGGATGGATGAAAGAAGCTTGACGAAACAGATTTATGATGCGAGTGTGAATGTGCAAGCCCACCACCGGCTCCACGTAGTCGAACGTATCACGATCAGATCGAAATCGTTTTAAGGAAAGGCCACGTGAAAAGTACCCGCAACCGACGAGCTTGTATGAAAACACTAATGAAAGTAGTAGAAGCGAAAGATGTGTGTCAGGATCGTAGCAAGTGGAAAGATGTGGCCTCTGCCTATCCCAATGGGAAAGAGGCGTGGCTCTATGTACGAGTATGGATGGTTTTCCTAATGTTAAGATGTCATATTTTATAACACGTTCATGGTTTTGCTAACATGATTATTATACACTCATTCATTAATTACTCACTTACTAACACACACACACGCGCACACACAGTCACGCAAGCACATGCGCAAACGCATTTTTTGATAACTTTCATTATTAGATATACGAAAAATATATTGTGTCCGAATTAGTCAATACAAGCCTTGCATGAAAAAATTGTTTAAAATTCATGTTTTTGTACTAAAATCTCATTAAAAACAAGTAAACAAGTTCACAGTTTCACAGTTCTGCTGACATATGTTATTCCTAATAACAATAAAGAGATAGAAACACATTATAAAATAAACCTAGTTAACATTTTTTTTGCTATGCGCACTTCTTCATATACTTCATTAGTAAATTATACCCATGCGAAGCCAGGGCGAATATCTATTTTTATAAAAAAACCTTTGCCCTCACGATATGATTTTCGCTCTATCGTGTGCGCGTTTTACAGACAAATGATACATGCACGAAGACCTGAAACAAGTATCTGTAGGTGATATAATAAATATTTATCTCGTGCGGGATTCGAACCAGCGCGCCGTCAAAAACCCATTCATTACATAAGTGACTTTAAGTATCCCGTATCAACAATTTTAGTTCTTTAGTTAATTAATGTATTGTATTCTTTTTACAATAGCATACGTTACGGTTCTGCTGGCTAAATCGTTAATGTTGAGTTCGAATCTGAAATTCTTTTAAAATAAGCATATATAACGTAAAGGAGGCTTTTTATAAGCCCGAGAAATGAAGTTCAATAATACTTTGAAATAAATATTACCTTTGTTTTTAAAAAAACGTTTCGTCCCATCCTCGGCTATGCAACAAAAGACAACCTTGACCTTAATATTGACCTCACAGCTCTTGAGAGATCAGACAACATAACGGAGCGATTATCATAACATTTTTCAGAGCCATATTTTAATAAACAATGTTTTTATTTCCGATTAAAAAATATAAAGAGTAATACTTTAAAAATACTTTACGAACATAATTGTATTATTGTAGCTTTATACATAAGTAATTGCCATATTGCCGCACGCATGTGTTATAAAAATCATCTTTGGGAAATGCCAAAATGTTCAACAAGGCACTGTGATTAAAATAATTCTTCGAAAGGTTCTAGATTTACTTAATTTTAATCTCGTGAATAAACTAGCGCATACAGCTTGTATCACATAAACTAATCTTTTATGTTCACCTTGCTTCAAAATTATGCTTACTGAAACTTGTCTGTCTCGTGTACGGTAGGTACAAATACGGCGGTTGATATGTACCTAACCTAAGTTTGTACCCAAAAGTTTCTAGCATCAATAACATAATGCAAGATACAGTACATATAATAGAAGAAGACATAGACATATTTACTAATAAGTGTTTAGTGTACAACGCTGAAACATAAATAAGGTAAAATGCAAATCGCAAAAAAAACATTTCAACGACTGTTTAAAAAGATTGTAAATGAAAATATGAAGTAGTAAAATTATTATGAAACAAAATCAAGTAAGCTCTTTCCCAAAATTTATTGCCATATTATATTTTCTTTTATGTCTTGATAATATAAACGAGTTGTACCTACTTCGTCCACGCGCATTTTAGATTTAATATAACTCCAGCTATATTAGAGATATTATAATAACAAAAAAAAAAGAATTGATCAGTCTATTCATAATTTGTTTGTTTCGAAAGATGTTTGTTTTAATTCTAATTAGATTGACAATTCTGCAAAAGTATGCAAATCATGAAAAGGGAAAGCATGTACTTGAAAATACAAAATAAGAAAATAATATCTATAATATTTATCTGTGCGATGATAAACGGTGAACTTAGAAAATGGAATGTTCGTAAATAAAATTTAAACGCAAATGACATCGCAAAGGCAAAACAAACACATAAATTAAGGTACTGGCAGCTTTCATTCCATTGGCTCCGCGGACGTGTTTAAAAAAAGAAGTCACGTTCGAAGTTCAAAGCTTTCAGATCAAGAAACTATCTCACTTGCGTCTTGAAGCGAGACAATCTTGCGGACGTCCTAAGAAAAAGAGACAGCTTTAGTAACAGCCATAAGTGCGAGGGAAATGTCCACTGCACATCTCAGCGAAACCGAAACGGCAACGTCGCGTCCACCAATCGCCGGACGTTTATCTTATTGTTTGTTTTCGATTTTATTTTTATTTGTAATTTTGAAATTACGTCGAGAATAACATGGAATAACCGATTTTATTGCCATTGAAACACAAATTATTGTACGTTGTGTCTTGTACCTTAATCCCTTCATACCTTTTGATAGAACGAGTTTCAGGACTATAGAAGATCTATAAATTAATTTAGACTCCGTCTGGGTAGGTACCAGCGCCGCCGCCGCACTCAGACGCAGTGTGGTGCCTTTCTGAATGGAGGTGAACGATATACTCGTCTCGAAGAAAAGAACGAAGAAAAGAAGGAGAATTTGTCGTTATTGCCACGGTTGGCAATCGGATTTGTGTTTCAGTACCACCACCAACCATAGGCGTTGCTGCCCGTTACGGCTCTGTGTATTTTCGGTCTGGTATTCTTCGCGGTTAATTCGCCACCTGTGAGAAGCCAAACCAAGGACTAATCCATACTTACTTAATTTTATAAATGCGAAAGTAACTCTTTCTGACTCTGTGTTTGTTACCTTTTCATGATTCAACCGTTGAACCGATCTTGACGAAATTCAGCAAAGACATAGCTTGCATCCTGGAGACGGACATAGGAGTTTTTGTCCCGGAAAATAAATTAGCTCCCACAGAATATTAAAAAAACCTATATCCTCGCGGACTGGCATCAGCTAGTTGCACATATATAAAAGACACAATATCACTGCGATTTGAAGCTAAGATATTGTGCCTTTTATATTTACGCTTTTGACGCTGCTGCCTTTTACTGATCTGTGTATTTTTGATTATATGAAAATTTTAAATAGGTCATGCTCAAATTCAGCCCCAGAAGATGTTAAGGTCGTATAATCGTGTTTACTTCATACAAAAAGAGAAAATTAGTTTACAGTAGTGTAGCTTTAAGTAGATCCTACTGCTGGTGCACAGCACAAGCCTTCTCCCATCTTTACGATTTTATGAGCCGGAAAATGCCTTCTTGTTGCTCTAGTGCTGGTAGGCGGACATCAAATGTCTGTGAAATGTTTTTAATTCTAGTGTAGGCAACACCGCCGAGCTTATGATACTTTTTATTTCGGAAAATCCAAGAGCGCCCAAGGTATTTATTAAATCCGAAATCCACGCGGACGTAGTGGGCTTCAGTTAGTTATAATTAAATATATATACCAAATGTTAAAATGAATATGTGTGAAAAATAAGAATATTATTTCTGTCAAGAAACAAAGATATGAGCGAACGTAAAATATAACACGAAATAAAAACAACATGGAGATTGCGTGACAAAAGGACGCGTGTAACAGTGATGTCCGTATATTGAATAAAAGACCACGATTTGTTTTTGGTCTTCAATTGTTAGCTCAGTGATCAGGCGCTCGATTATGATTTCATAGTATGTACTAGAGTGGTCCACTGGTATAATTAGTTGAGTGACTTTTAAGAGTTAATATACCACCGGCTCGGCGGTTTAGGCAAGAATTAAAAATATTTCACAGACATTTGATGCCCGCCTACCAGCACTAAAGCAACAAGAAGGCATTTTCCGGCTCATAAAATCATAAAGATGGGAGGAGGCTTGTGCTGTGACCCAGTAGTAGGATCACTTAACCCTACACTACATTAAACTAATTTTCTCTTTTTGTTTGAAGTTAACATGATTATACGACCTTAACATCTTCTGGGGTTGAATTTGAGCATATCCTATTTAAACATTTTATATGACCAAAAATACACAGGTCAATAAAAGGCAGCAGCGTCAAAGGTGGAAATATAAAAGGCACAATATCTTAGTTTCAAATCGCAGTGATATTGTGTCTTTTAATATATGTTTAACTAGCTGATGCCAGTCCGCGAGGACATAGGTTTTTTTTTATATTCTGTGGGAGCTAATTTATTTTCCGGGACAAAACTCCTATGTCCGTCTCCAGGATGCAAGCTATCTCTGTGCTGAATTTCGTCAAGATCGGTTCAGCGGTTGAACCGTGAAAAGGTAACAAACAGACAGAGGGACAGAGAGAGTTACTTTCGCATTTATGATATTAGTATGGATGTAAACAATTATGTGTATAAAATTAGTCAATAAACGGCCATCAGGGACAGTGCACTTTGGAAATTAAAAAACCAGACCCGACAACCAACAATTTGTGTTTTGTACAAATGTTGGCTCCGGCTGGGATTCGAACCCATAACCCGCGGCGGAGAATTCAAATACGCTAAACACTAGGCAACGCGGTCGTCATTAACAAGCTGACGATGATGACTGTAATAAACAATAATGTCAGTCTGGTCTTATATCAACATTATGACCAAAACGACAATCACTATGCGGAATATTCAGCTAGATAAATTATATCCAGCACGGCTTGCGTTCTAAAACGTTGTAATAATGGTATTAATTAAAATGTGGGTTAACTAACCGCATAATATTTGACATAAAATTTTATATGGCAATCGTATTTTTTCCAAGTGGCAACGCAGTTTTGTTTGTCAATGAATTATGCATAGTACGGGTTGTTGTTGATACGAGTAGCACGTAAAATTGAAAACTGAGAACAATTTAAAGTAAACCGGTATTTAAGTAACTTAGATAACTTAAGAGTATATTATGTAATTTATATAAGTACGTACGTATTATATTTGTTTTTCTGTCAAAACAGTGCCGTGTGGTGGCGGCTCGTTAAAAGAATACTATCACTCCATCTCATCCAATGGATCTCGTAAAAGGCGAGTAAGGAATTAAACTGCACTGTGCACCCAACAGCGCATGGTGGCGATGGGCTCACCACCTATCACACCAAGTGCATTATATTGTTTTGGTGAAACGTGGACAGTGGCAGTCATCTGTTTTTGCAGTGAGTGCCCAGTATCTGACTACCCCTTATGGGATACAGTCGTGATCTTATGTATGTATGCATAGTGATGGTCCCTACGTCTCAAGCTCTACGTCCTACCTACGTACCTACTACATCGGGCGGTGAGTTAGGACTTGTGAATGCCACTGTGTTTGCTGGTACACTTACGGCACTGTAATATCTCCTACACAGTTTACAGCTTCCGACAGCATTGGGAAGTTGTCGTGGGGTTCTAAATTCGGCGAGGAAGACATTACCTACGTCATATACAGAATATGGAATATATAGGCCGTCAAGGCTATGATAATTGTATTTCTCAGAAGAACACTACTTTTTAACCGACTTCAAAAAAGGATGTTCGCCTGAATGTAAAAAAAGTAAAGTTTCAGCTTATAAATATCCCACTGCTGAGCAGAGGCCTCCTCTCATTTCTGAGAGGGTTTTGGAGCTAGGAAGAATCCGCCACGCTGCTCCAATGTGGTTTGGCGGACTTCACATGTCTTCGAAATATTTTGTATTTCTCAGACAGGCCTGAATGTATTTTTTTATATATGTTCACCGATATTTTCGTCAATTATAGACCAATTTTCAAAATCTTTTCTTTGTTTGAAAGGAGATAGCGTAATTGTGGCCCCATACAATTTTGCCCAAGTTCTGATAATGCGATCCAGGAGAAAATCATTAAACTCTTAAAGTAGCTTAAGCATGTTTGGAGCTGATGCGTTCAAGTCGGTTTTTAGATTAAATAATTATTTTCGTATACGTACATAAATACTTAAGTCTGTATACATCGTGGTTATAAAAAGATGTCGATAGCGATGTTAATGGAGTGTGTCGGACAGGCGTCTGGTATTGTCGGCTGATAGCGACTTCCGCAACGCACGATTAACAAGCACCTTTGTACACCTGAAAAGATGAGAACAAAATTAACCGAACATTTTTGTTAACGGCGAAACACTATTCAATATCAATGTTTGTGTAGTAATTATTTTCGGACTTGATCGTAAAGCATTTAGCAATCAAAACTTACTAAAACCGCAAAAGTTTCGATTTTACTTACTAGTACTACATACATACAGTCTTTTTCTCATATATGGTGTAGGCAGACACAACATCCGTAGCTCACTTTTCACCCCCGCGGGAATCAAATGGTTTAGTTTTCGCTTTAACTACGTCGCCGAGTACTAATAATTACATTTAAATTTAACTTAGCTGTTGGAATCAATACAAAAGGACAGTACGGAAAAAAGGCAGTAGTGTGCAAACATTGCCGTGTTTCGTTCCGAACAGCACCGAGAGCTCATGTAATCAATCACTTGGCATATGAGACTTTAAAACTGATGTCTCAGGGTGATGGTCGCAGTGTGGTACCACACAGAAATGTTCTGGGCGACACAGCATTTGTTATGGGCAGACGTTGCACTTACCATCAGGGAAAAGTTTTGCTCGTCTCGTGACTTCATCCATTAAAAAAACACACAAACTAAACTAAGAGAATTGTTATCATTATATAAATGTTAACAGTGACGTGTCAGAGAAATAGTTACTTGAAAGTATTATTACTAAAGTTGGCAGGTGTTAAAGTAATATATTTCCCCTCTTCTTTAGTGTAGTAGACATTTCTATGCCATTAAATCATACGATTAAGTGCTTCTATCGGAAATATTGCAACGATGTTTTACTATTACACTTTTAAGAATTAATTAGGTATATGTTGCTAGTTGACGATCAATCTATTTAAATAAATAAAATTGATATGTCTGTCTGTGATTTCGCAATAAAAACTTTTTGTTAACCCCATACAGTACATTGCACAATACCAAAATTCAAACGCGCGTTCCTTTTAAATTCTTGTCTGTCTTTCTGTCTGCCTCTTTGTTTATCCGGGCTAATCCGCACCGAAACGGCTGAATCAATTTTGATGGGACTTTGATTGCCAGGTAGAGAACTTTTCAGAGAGCAGTCTGAGCTACTTTTTATTTCGGAAATATTTAGGATTTCTGCGAAAAATCTGAAAAACTTTAGAAATTAGAGGCTATGCGGGCGGACGGACATATTACATGGAACTTTAATTTGAACAACCGAACATTACCGAAATGGGCCGAACTGTCACTGATCTTGCCAGCAAGGAACTTTGTTCTACGACGCCTTCATGTGCTTGGTTTATTTTAATCGGGCGAAACCGCTGGGCACAGCTAGTAATTAATATAATTAATAAATTAATTCAGGTTATCGTTTCATGACATATTTATTTCTAAATATTTGTCCATGTTTTGAAACTATGTACCCATTACATTTTCTCTGTTTAACCCAAAGGATGGAAGGATGCATTTTTGGCATTTAGTTCGCTATTTTGTAGCTTGTTTTGTAAGGAGACAAGTCGATTAATTTCACTGCAAGAATAATCTCATGACCTATGACAAATAACGGATTCATCATCTTAAATATTCTATAATACCGAGCCCAATCTAACTACCTTGCTTCGGTCATGGCCCTAGTCTCGGCATATCAGAGACTGGTCTATATCTGACAGTGGACTGTTCAATATTGTTTTATTAAATGAAGTAGATAAAAATATATACGATAATACGAAAACTAGTTCATTGACCAATTAATTTAACAAAATCGCTATATATTACGCCTCCGTCAACACACTGACCACTCCTCACAGTTTTACGAGACCCACAAGTAGACCCCTGTGAGCGGTAGACCGAAACGGGAAGGCATCTTGCCCCAGGCGGCTAACTCCCAGGTCCGTAACATAAATTATGACGGTTACAAGAAATAAGGTTTTTATCCTTGAATTAATTTTGTAATTGTGACGATGTAGATACCAATTAATAGCGTATACAACAGACTGTCTATAAAATACTATAAATTCTATATTATTGATTAAATTTTGGTCACTTATTAGTACGTACATACAAACATATAAGATCACGACTGTATCCCATAATGGGTAGTCAGACACTGGGCACTCACTGCAAAAACAGATGACTGCCACAATCCACGTTTCACCAAAACAATATAATGCAGTTGGTGTGATAGGTGGTGAGCCCATCGCCACCATGCGCTGTTGGGTGCACAGTGCAATTTGATTCCTTACTCGCCTTTTACGAGATCCATTGGATGAGATGGAGTGGTAGTATTCTTTTAACGAGCCGCACTTATTAGTAAGCTTAATAAGTGACCAAAATTTAGATATATCGATGAATTAAAATATTTCCAACATTTTTCATGACTGTCTACTACACCGCGAATACAGGGTCGAACCCCAAACAAACCTAATGGTAACTGAATCCAAATGATAGGTTTTCTATCTGTTATTTTATCTCGTACCTCTGATACTTCTGCGGCCATATCACTTAGCCTTACCTGATGTTATTATCTGCAGTGTTACGTCTAAAATACTAGACGTCTGATACTTCAACCGCCAATTCACCTGCTTTGTGTTGCGATTACGGCTAATCCTCCTAATCTTGGGAAAATCCAGGAGTGATCTTTTATAAGGTGATAAAACATACAAATATGTAGTTACCAATTATAGTTACATTATAAAATACTTCACATCTTGAAAAAACTTAAACGTACAGACACGTAATATTATTTACATATTTATTCTTCTTTTAGACAAACATATTTTCCTGTTTTGCACCAAAAATTTAGTTTTCTGCTGAACTTCAATACAAAAGGCTTCCGGGAAGGATATTAAGATAGATTTATTACGTTGTCAACAAAGATAAGAAGTCCAACTTACGATTATATTTGGCCTTTGTTCAAAAAAATTTCCGTGATGAGTGCACCAACAATCGAAGGATTAAAAGCAATCCGTGATACTCGTAATATGTTTACATTTCTTTTTCCTTAACAACTTCTGAAACTCAATACTATTTTGGAAATTTTGAGTGTTCGCATCAGCCCGTCAGTCCGTTGTTGAAAATAAGCCTTTGTATAGTTGGGATTTTATTTCTATATTTGGGAGAATTTTACTCAGATTCGGAAACTGCCTTCCTTCATGAGTGTACGAGTTTTTTAGATTTTATTTCATCTAGTAAGAGTAATTCTGCCATCTGTTGGAATCATAAGACTTTTCGGAGTAGTACAAAAAAACTACGGATCGACTTGACGATGGGGCTCTAACGTCGTCACCAGACAAAAATGTGTTTAAATCCTCCTCCATTGATTTTCTTATATCATTGTCCTAAATCACCGTGCGATGGCGAGATAATTGAATTTGCTACTAGTTATACGTTCATGATGCAGGAATCCATCTAGCAAGCACTAATTAACCAACATGTTTCGGTCTGAAGAACAATGTTATCCAGTGTAATTACTGGGCGTATGAGACTTATGAACGTCTCAGGGTAACGATCGAAGAGTGGTTCCTGACCGATATATTCTGGGTGACATGGCATTTGATATGGGCAGACGTTTCACTTTGTCCGGCTCGTCACGTAATTCCATATAAAAATATACAACCTCATTTCGTTTCGTGGGTTTGTAAAAGTCAACTGAAGGATCAATTGAAACCAGGAGATGGAGAATGGTCAGGCAGTGACTTCCAAAATCTATGTAAATATAACCAGCGGTTATTAATCGCGGCTATGGTTTAAATCGATTTTTTTATTGTATAAAGTGACGAAACGAGCAAAACGTTCACCTGATGGTAAGTGCAACGTCCGCCCTCAACAAATGCTGTGTCTCCCAGAATATTTCTGTGTGACACCACACTCCGCCCGTCACCCTGAGACATCAGTTCTCAAGTCTCAAATGCACAGTGATTACGCGAGCTCACAGTGCCCTTCAAACCGAAACACATTGATGAAACACACACAAGCATTACTTGCACACTACTGCTTCACAGCAGAATAACTGGCCCTGGGGTGGTACCTACCTAGACGGATTCCTGCACTCAAATACGAACATGAAAAATATTGTCTGTCAGAAATGACGTTTAAATAAAAGAAAAAACAAATAGAAACCTCGATTTCTTTATTCCTAAACGGTCTGATATTTTCTTTATAAAAATTACGTCCTCTCGATTGTGTATCGTGACGCAATGCAAGCGACGCCTGTTTATTGTCAGTGTGTCGTAAATACAAAGTTAATATATTCAAACGGAAATAAGATAAACGAGACTCGTTTCTTCCATCGGCTTTAATGGTTCGCGTGGCGGTTTCGCATAATAACCGCCAAGATGTGAGGGCACTTTAGGGTACTGTCACACTATAGTGTAATTAACGAAACCGTTCCCGATAGGAATTATTATGACAAAACTAACGGCCGAGTTTCTTTAGATAATAAATTAGCTGATGGTGTCAAAATTCTAACTTTCAATAGAAAATTAGTTGATATACTCTTTACTATGCTCTTATTTTTATGACGACATCGCCACATGAAATTTAATTATAAATATCCTTCTCTCTCACTCTCCTTTTAACCATTTGCGAATAGTCCTCTCAAATCTCATCACACGTGAACGCCTTTAGATATACAAATATTGAAATATTTCATCACAAGCTTTGAATCTCTTATATTTCTACGCTATGGGAAGCTTTAATTGAGTGAACACTAGTGTGTTAAAGCCTTAAGCGTTTTTTCCTCCTGTCTCGACTGGCGGAGACCAGCCGGGGACCACTGGCCCGTGAAGACATCGAGGGACATGTATCCTGCCTTCTCCTAATGAAATAAATTACTTGCTACTCACATTTTAAACGTCATAACTATAGCTTTCTAGTCCAGTTAAATAATAACTTTAAAATATGTGATCAAGGTTGAATTTCGGTAATCATGGTATTTATATCCGAGAGGATAGTACTCATAACCTTTTACACACGTACGTAGAGAACGGGCACACACGCGCGGTGCTCGTGAGAAACCTGCGCATACGCTTTTTAGATGGCGTTGAATAAATTACATAAGAGAGGCACAAGATTCATGGTTTGTCGCTCCAATGCGTTTGATTCATTTAGATATTGTAATGGTTTCGTAAGTCGATCTCATCGAGAGATAAATCCGTAATAAGCACAAAGAACATAGTTATTATGTGGACAATAATTCGTAGAAATTATAATAGGAACTAAATTACCTGTTAAGTTACTATATAATACCTGAAGTCTGTGTGGTTTTACCTCCATATTTTATACTGGCCGTGTGGTAGCGGCTTAAGAGAACCACCCCATTTCCTCCCGTGGGTATCGTAAAAGTCGACAGAGGGAAAATGAAAACCAGGTGATGGGCAGCCGCATCTTCCTGGAACATCTGAATAAATCAACTGCGGTTTCCAATCCGCCTGCCAAGCGTGGCAACTATGGCAAAATTACTCCAAAATGAGACCTACAAACTTTTGTGGCAATCTTTGGAGAAGGCCTATGTTCAGCAGTGGACTAGTGATAGGCTGAAATGATGAAAATGATCATGATTTTATACTGCGAAAGACTAAAGAAACCAGGACATGACCGGCAACATTCTTAGAGCAAGCCATTAAAATATGGTCGTCAAAGGTAATATTAGAGGATACTAAATAGGCCTTCCATTACATGCCTCAGGGTTACTTTAATTTTTATTGTTTTGGACTGGGCGATCGTTTGGCACCCTTAGTAATCAAAGGACTGTATTAATCACATTGTAGTGTACTGTATCACAGCTGACGACTTTGTGGCTAGGTCAGAGTATCTGGCTTCTACACCTGGATTCTAATCCGAACCGATTTCATCATGCAAAGACACAAATTGTTGGTTTTCGGGTCTGGTTGTGTAGTGAATGCCCGCGACACTGTTACAACACAATCTCTCTGATACTGCATCCTAATCTACCTCGGAACTTATCGCATGAGCGTTACATCGGACGCCGTTAGGTTTTCGCGTACTCTTATGACCACTATTATAGTGGTCATAAGAGTACGCGACCGGCAACATTCTTAGAGCATCATAACAAAAAAAACTTGTTGAATTAACAAAAGTCATCATAATCTATACAAATAAATTAAATTAGAGTGTCTGTCTGTGATTTTGCAATAAATAATTTTTTCTAAGTCCAATAGCTAGCTTTTTAAAATTTTTGTTTGTCTGTTTGTTTGTCCGGGCATATCTCCGAAAGGCTGAAGCGATTATGACGGGACTTTCTTGAGCAAGTTTTTATTTCGGAAATATTTGGGGTTCCTTCGTAAAATCTGAAAAACTGTAGAAATTAGGGGTTATTCGGATAGACGTGTTACGATTACGAGCAGTTTTTATTTGAATTTCGTACATTATTATTTTAGTTCATAGCAGTTTAAATTTTTCTGTTAATAATCTTGTGTAAGTGATTTAAAAAAATTCATAGTTCTTTACGTCTTTGCCTTAACCCTATCTACTTGTATAACATAGCTAGAGACTTTGTATGTTTGAACGCGCTAATCTCAGGAAATACTTATCTGATTTAAAAAAAAATGTTAAGATAAATAATAGCCCGTTTAATAAGGAAGATTTCTTTTGATTAATAAGAAAACGATCCCATCTGATGGTAAGTGGTGATTTAGTTTGGATGGCAATCGCACTAACTTAGAAAAAGCCTATTCTCTTCTCTTGAAAACTCCCACATTGTAATCGGACGGGAAGACTGATGTAGGCAAGTTATTCCAGTCTTGACTCCAGGCAAAACGATTCGTCCGAATGCTAGGTATATCCACAGCAAAGTATGAAATTTCTTCTCGGTAGAAGTTTACGCGCACGTACGTCTTTTCCGGGTCCGCTTCACCCGGAAAAGACACCGATAGCCTTCGAAAGCCTTCGGGTTAACAGTGACCATCAGTCCCAAAAAAGGATGGAAACCCGCCGTGCGTCCTGTTGTCCATAATGGAAGGTGGATTGGGGGATTACCTCGTGTAATTTCATGCGCACAATCTCCAGAATGTAAGAAATAGAACACCGAGAGACTGGCAACTTTACGCCTGTGTCGAATCTCGGCAGATTGGTAAAAACCAAATCAGGGTCGCCGATTAGCCTCTTGGCTTGTCTCTCTACTGAGTCCAAGGCTGCTGCAACTTTAAAGTGCCGCACTGTGAATGCATAGCTCATAAGGTACCAGAAACCGTACGACGCAATCATGTGGTCAGCTTATTTTACGCGGTTGAACCTCGGAGCTCAGCTAGTGTATAGTAATAACACTTACTCATCATCATCATTTCAGCCTATCACTAGTCCACTGCTAAACATAGGCATAGATTGCCACAAATTTAGGAGCTCTCATTTTGGGGTGATATAGCCATAGTGACAACGCTTGTCAGGCGGTTTGGCAACCGCAGTTTATTTATTCAGATGTTCCAGAAAGATGCAGCTGCCCATCTCCTGGTTTATATTTTTCCCTCTGTCGACTTTAACGACACCCACGGGATGAGATGGGGTGGTAGATTCTCTTAAGCCGCTACCACACGGTAACACTTACAAACGTATAACGTGAACGTCTTAATGCTTGCTTTTAATTTTAAAACGCTTATAATTTACTAATTTATTTATTGTGTTATGTGTATGGGACTATATGTGCTTACGCCAAGTACCAAAACAGAGTGTCATTACCATACCATTTAAATAAACCATTTACTTTCTTTCTAGTCTCAGGTTTACTAAGTAACCTTTACAAATTCAGATCTGTACGTTTCCTAGCTTTTATATCATATCCGATCAGATAAACAAAACTATTATTTTTGTATTTTTTTACGAAAGCCGAAATAAATACATTATATATTGCTGAAGATAAAACAGGCATCCAGTAACTTAATTATGTTTAATATAAAGTCCCCCACTAAAAATATTAATTACCCTAATTAGGCTTTCGGTTTTCGAACAATAAATAGTGCGTGATGCTCGCATTCCTATGTATTACAGCCACGATTACAAGACATTTTTTTAAATAAATTGTTGTAATTAATATCTGCTTTAATATGTTCCACTAGCATATAAGGGAAGGATTAGGAAAACTATTGGAGCAATGCCCGTCACGCTGCTTCACCACGAATTTAAAGCAGACTACATGCTATTTATTAAATTTGCTTACTTTTTTCCACAATAACGCACCTGCCGCCACATTTCACCACGTCACGTGGGTCGACTTTCAGGGAATAGCGATAGGTCTCTTTTACCTTTCTTATGGAAGAAAGTGACGGGAAGAGCAACTCGTTCACCTGATGGTAAGAGAACGTCTTCCCATAACAATGGCTGTGTCATCCAGAACATTACATCCCAAGCTCTGTGTGGCGCTACACTACCCTCGTCGCCCTGAGGCATCAGTTCTTAAATCGCATATGCCCAGTAACTACACTAGCTTACAGTACCCTTCAGACAAAAGACAGTTATATTTGCACACCATTACATACCTCAATGTCACGGTGAACAATAATGTTTAAAAGATATAATTAAATAATCCCCGATATAATGGGACAAATTCTTTTTCCTTGTGTTTTGTTTCGCCGCAGAGAAAGTGGTACAGCTGTACTAAGAATTTTTGTAGTATAAGCAGCATACGAACCCGGTACGTTCATAGTAACTTACCTACTAGAAAAGTGGGCTGAAAAGTTACAGAGGCATTCACTTGTTTCTTACCTGCCCACGTCGTTTATGCGATAAGATTTGAACTACACAGCCAGATATCTATACAGCCTGATCCGAAAACAAAACTCCGGCTCGAATTCGAACCGAGGACCCGCGGACATTTGATAGGTACTCCGAACACTGAGCCAGATCTAAAAAATCGACATTATAAAAATATGTATACGCTATCGCAAAATAAATCGCACTACTGTATAACAATACCGAAGATGCAGTGGAAGTAATTCTTCTACAAATAAGACAGACATGTGCAGCAATGGACTGTTTTTCCTGTTGTAGAAGAAACAGAAGTCCGGAAAATTACCTAGAATACTGCTCGCCTCGTCACCAATTACATTCGTAAAAATATAAACAGATATAAATCACAGATCCGGATTATTCATGCATACAGAGAATTTGTTTGAGCTGTCACACTTCAATCAGTAGATGTGTTGCCGGCTGCTAACTGATTAGTATGCTCGGCCGCGCTTGCGCAGTGATCTCTCGATACGCAGAATCCGCATACAATGGGCCCGAGCCGCTGGTGAAATCGAGCTCGCGAGCCTATTCTGTGACAAAAATTATAATTGTCACTCGTTACGGCTTCATTTTGGGCATTCCATACTTTCAAACTAGTACAGAATTCAGCACAGCTAACAATACTTATGACTAAAGAGAAAATATAGTAGAGGATCTGTCTTTCACCTAAAGTACACAAGTCCAGTGAAAGCTTTCTTAATGCTGTCACAGAACGGAAACTTCCCGAGTTTCCGTGCTGTGACAGCATTTGGAATATCGTAGCGGACTCTACGAACTGTGACGAGGCCCGTACCTCAGCAGTCAATATTTATAGGCTTTTACTTTACTTTCCTTCCTCAACATCGTTATCATGTCAGCCTACTATAGTCCACTGTTGAACATAGGCCTCCACCATAGATTGTCACAAAACACGGTCCTGAGCCACCTGCATCCAAAAACTTCCCGCAAAACCGTGCAGGTCGTCGCTCCATCTAGCGTTTGCCGGTACGAGTTTGCCACTTGAGTTCTGTTCCTTCCCAACGGTTATCCGTTCTACGAGCTATATGGCTGGCCCATTGCTTTACTTACTTACCTTACATACTTTAATAAAGGGTCACAGTGACCACTTGGAGCGTCATCAGGTGCACTGTGAACTCACTTGTCACTCTTAGAATACAAGATCTCTTGTTGCTCACATACAATGCAAGGTAAGTCAATGTATAGTTTCCTAAATACATACATACATACATAAGATCACGACTGTATCCCATAAGGGGTAGTCAGAGACTGGGCACTCACTGCAAAAACAGATGACTGCCACAATCCACGTTTCACCAAAACAATATAATGCACTTGGTGTGATAGGTGGTGAGCCCATCGCCACCATGCGCTGTTGGGTACACAGTGCAGTTTAACTCCTTACTCGCCTTTTACGAGATCCATTGGATGAGATGGAGTGGTAGTATTCTTTTAACGAGCCGCCACCACACGGATAATAACACGGATTCCTAAATAAGGAAAGTTAAACTATAGCATAATTTCATTATGCAGTTTAGCAAATATTGCAGCAAGTACTCTTCTTCTTCTCTTCACTTTACTCGACACAAATGTAGTAACGTGTAATCATTAAGAATTAGAAGATGATACAGGCACCAGCTTAACAAACAGTAGAATCATTCTTTAACTGGAATTCATACAATACAAATGAAAATGTAAAAAAAATTCATTAAGTACTCAGCTATGTAATAAATTTGTCACTGACGATTAGTACAACTAGTTTATTTACTGTTACTTTGTACTAAAACTTAATTATTATGCTTTGCCCATACTTGAAAATTTTGACACTAGCCGCGTCATAATTTATTGTTCTTATTTGGATGCAACGTCACGTTCCCGTTTACATCGTTGACCTCGCTACTGTATTGCTTCGTGCCACAGAAGTGTTGCTAGATTTTGAAATTTGTTTTTCAAATATTTCGGGAGTTTAAAATTACCGATAACATCGCTGTCCCGTCAGACGCCTACATGGGTTGTCAGTCAATATGGTGTGGTCACGAAAGTGTTGCCTGAGTTGAAATTTTGAACAGATTTTCCCAATATTTCGGAATTTTTTTATTGGATTCAACGCCGAGATGGATAAAGCGTTCACCTGATGAATTCTGTGTCAATCAAAACATTTCTATGTACAGCACTCGTCGCCCTGAGGCGTCAGTTCCTAAGTGTCATATGCACAGTGATTACACTAACTGATAGTGCACTTTAGACAGTAACACAGTAATATTTGCACACTACTAGATATATTACATCATAGGACCTTATCATGTAGACCCTATCATCGATCAAGGAACACAATGTAAGGTAATTTTGTTGTGATGTCGAAAACGGTTTACATTTCAAATAATTATTAAGTTCACTCAGTGAACTTGTGTGTGTGTGAAGTGTTGCAGTGGCGGGCACATCCGTATACAAAAAAGTAAACAAAATAAAGTTTCTAAGATCTACATGCATTTAACAATATAATAGTTAGGTATTACATTTTATTAAATAGTTTAAACGAAACACGAGTATCCGCAGCAGAACTTGAGTAACCGTCATAGCACTAAGGATCAGGAGGCTGAAGTGGCAATGGGCCGACCATATAGCTCGTAGAACCGATAACCATTGAGAAGAAAGGTTCTTGATTGTCGATCTTGTACCGGAAAACGCAGTGTAGGGCGACACACCTATAAATGGTCCTGAAAGGGTTTGGCACAGAACCGTGTATCGTGGCAATCTATGTGGGAGGGTTTTCAAGAGTCTGACTCGCTTCCCCAATACGGGTTCACAGACTTCACTTGTCGAACTACTCGTATTTTATTTCAGCCATGCCGCTTTCCTCATGATATCTTCATTCACCACTGAACACGTAGTAGGTATATCAGCACTGAAAGTTGCAGTTAAGAATTTTAATGGTGTATTGGGGAATCGACTCCAGCCACTTGCCGACTATAAGATTTAAGTCTAGCGCCCCGCTCCTGAGCTATATAGCGTACGTATTCGGAAAGTAACGTTTGGTTAGTATTATAGTTAAATTAGTTAAGATTTTTCTCAATTGGTATCTTAATTAATTTCGCAAAAGTTACCTCGCTTTTTGTTTTAGAATAAGGCCGTCTACGGTTACTTAAACGGAAAATTGTGGTTGGTGATTGGAACTACTTTTTGGAATGTAGTGACACTGAGGAATCCCCATTACTAATTCGTTTTCCTTATGCCGAGAAAACTTTCTTACTTCACATGCACAATATAAATAAGGTAACAGTCCATAAATGTCCGACTGCTGAGCACAGACCTCCTCTTATTTTTGAGAGTGTTTTGTAGCCGGGTTGGCGGACTTCAACGTGTCTTTGAAATATTTATATTACCCAGACATGCAGGTTTCTTCACGATGTTTTCCTTCACCGCCGAGCACGTGGTAATCATCACCTGAAATTGCAATTAACAATTTTAGTAGAGTGGAATGCACCGGGGACCGAACTTAGGTCCTCAGGCCACTCGCGTACTATGAAAAAGCCTAACCCTTGAACTACCACTACTCGTAAGTACAATCAAAAGAAGTCGTCGTGCATTATCTAGACTCTTAAATAGTATCGAGCCCTTAAATTATTATTGCTTTAAAAATAAAACATGTTTATAATATACGCGTAGTTTTATAACGCTTAATGATCAAAACTGGCTGACTTTTTATATTTATGTTTAAAAAAACGAAGCCCAACAGTAGTGGGATTTCTCCTACATTGTACGTGTTTGACAGACATAAATTTCACACGCACAACATAACCAGACCCGAAAACCAACTTTTTGTTTTGCACAAATGTTAGCTCCGGCTGGGATTCGAACCAAGGACCCGTGGTGTAGAAGTCAGGACAGCACAAAGCTACGCGGTCGCCGAAAAAAAATTTTAGTTACAATCTTTTATTTTTAAATAGAAATGGTACTATAGGCATGACTAGTTGGTGTTACGATTTTGTTTTGTCAAAGCGGGACATTTTTTAAGTATTTTGGGGACAGCTGAACATATACCTCAAAAACGGGACTGTCCCGCTCGCAGCGGGGTGTATGGACACATTTTGTGTAACCATATTATGCTGGCCTAAATTGTAGAGTCCGATGACGGTCAGCAGCGTCTACGGTGCGAACTGTCTAGTTTGCCTCAATTTTCCAATCGCACCTAAGTTCGTTCCAAAACAGCGTAAGCGCCATGCGCAGACGCAGTGCGTTGTTATGCGCGCCGAGTGCCGCGACACGCCAAGAAGGCTGTGTGTGTTACATTGAATAACATCTCCGACACATACTCTCATGCTCGGCAGTGTAATGACTGAACATGATACTTTTATTAACTCTGTTATCATGTGGTCTGGCCGAGTGTAACTTGCGACTTAACGAATCTCAGCCGATGTCTCATAAATAAATCTTCGGATCTTGTGATTCTAATTGCAAACAAATTTGTGTATTAAATAAATGTTGGTCATCGGCTAGGACTCGAACCAAAGAGCTGCGTCGATAGACGTGCGTTCGGCAAGCATGTAAATGATCGAGCTTTATGAGGGGCTTTATGGAGGAGAGGGTATAGCTTGGTAAATTACAATGTAATAAACAATTAATTGAAATAGATTTTTTACTTAACTTTTCCACTGTGTCGTATTTAAGTAAACCGTATTTAACGGGCCGGGGTTTGTGTATACGTCAGAGAGGATATATGTTCTCAACGCCTCGGCAGCCTTGAAGGTAGGGACCTGTCCATCCTTTGGCTACGCATAGACAGCGACGACCACCCACGCGTCTATGGGTGCCTCTATAGGTCCCACAGCGGTAATACCGAAACTGACCGACTCATCGACCACATCCAAATGGCGGCAGATTCCGTGCTACAGCAGATCCCATCCGCAGAGATCGTGGTACTCGGCGACTTCAACGCCCACCACGCCGAATGGCTACGCTCTCGAACCACTGATCATGCGGGGAGATCTGTTTTCGACTTTGCCTTGGCATATGATCTGACACAACTGGTTACTTCGCCAACGCGGGTTCCAGATGTGGAGGATCATACACCTTCCCTGCTGGATCTTCTGCTGACCTCTCATCCGGACGGCTATGTGGTTTCCGTCGATGCCCCTCTGGGATCTTCGGACCACTGCTTGATCCGGAGTAAAGTGCCTATCATGTGCCCATTGCGGTCGCGATTTGCAGGCTGCCGCCGTGTGTGGCACTTTAGGTCAGCGGAATGGGAAGGGATGCGGTCTTTCTTTGCATCCTACCCATGGGGGCGGGTTTGCTTCTCGCTGGATAGTCCCGACGTCGTTGCCAATTCTGTCGCCGATGTGGTACTTCAGGGAATGGAACTCTTCGTTCCATCCTCTGTGGTGCCCATCGGTGGTAGATCTAAGCCTTGGTTTGGTGGCACTTGCAGAATGGCATCTCGCCAAAAGCAACAGTGTTACCAGGCCTGGGTTAATGCATCGGCGACTCGGGATTCAAAATCTAGCGATTTTAAGAAGAAGTACAACTCTGCCTCCAGGTCCTTCAAAAGAGTCATTGCTGCGGCAAAGTCTGAGCACATTGGCAGAATTGGTGAGAAACTAGTTCGTCTTCCTTCCGGAACACGCGCGTTCTGATCCCTCGCCAAGGCTGTCCAAGGGAATTTCTGTCAGCCATCACTACCATCTCTGCACAGGGAGGACAACTCGCTGGCCCATGACGCAAAGGAGAAAGCCGATCTTCTAGGTTCTCTTTTTGCGTCCAACTCGACTCTCGATGACAGGGGGAACTCACCGCCGACCATCCCGTGCAATGAGTGCTCTATGCCGGACATCCGGTTTTTTCAGAGCTCAGTGCGCAAAGCACTCCTCTCCCTGGACATCCAAAAGTCGAGTGGGCCCGATGGAATTCCCCCTATTGTGTTGAGGATGTGTGCTCCAGAGTTGGCACCGGTCGGTTACGCGTCTTTTCCGGTACTCCTACTCTCTAGGCGTCGTCCCGAAGGCATGGAAGACAGCTTTTGTGCACCCGATCCCTAAGAAAGGCGACCACTCAGATCCGTCCACCTACAGACCGATCGCCATCACCTCCTTGTTCTCCAAAATAATGGAATCCATTATAAACTGCCAGCTCCTGAGGTACCTAGAGGAGCACCAGTTGATTAGTGACCGCCAGTATGGCTTCCGTCGGGGTCGCTCAGCTGGTGATCTTCTAGTGTACCTCACTCATCGATGGGCGGAGGCAGCAGAGAGCAAGGGGGAGGCCCTGGCAGTTAGTTTGGACATAGCGAAAGCCTTTGATCGGGTCTGGCACAAAGCGCTTCTCTCGAAGCTTCCTTCATATGGGCTTCCCGAGAAATTGTGCAATTGGGTCACTAGTTTTCTCACAGACCGGAGCATCAAGGTCTTAGTTGACGGTGCATGCTCGGAATCTAAGTCTGTGAACGCTGGTGTCCCACAAGGCTGTGTGCTATCGCCAACCCTGTTTCTTCTGCATATCAATGATATGTTACAGATTAGTAACATTCATTGCTATGCAGATGACAGTACTGGTGATGCCTTATACACAGGCCGTACCAATATTTCTCGGGAACACGTCGACGAGCACCGGAACAAACTTGTGTCTGAAGTCGAGATTTTGTTAGACAAAATCTCGGACTGGGGCCGACTAAATTTAGTCGAGTTCAACCCTAACAAGACACAAGTTTGCGCGTTTACCGCAAAAAAGAAACCCTTAGTCGTATCACCTCATTTTGAGAGCACTCCCCTTGTTGCCTCAGCCAGTATCGGAATCCTTGGCGTCGACATATCGAGCAACGTTCAATTTCGCGGTCACTTGGAAGGGAAGGCCAAATTGGCCTCCAAGAAGCTTGGCGTGCTCAGTAGAGGGCGACAGTACTTCATGCCGGCCCACCGCTTGCAACTTTATAAGGCGCAGGTTCGGCCGCACATGGAGTACTGTTCTCATCTCTGGGCGGGGGCACCCCAGTGTCAGCTCCTTCCATTTGACCGCATTCAGCGAAGAGCGGCTCGAATTGTCGACGACCATGTCCTATCTGATCGGCTTGATCCCCTGGCTTTGCGAAGAGATGTTGCATCTCTTTGCATTTTTTACAAGATCTACCATGGGGAGTGTTCCGAGGAATTGTTCGGATTAATTCCAGCCGCTGAATTTCACCATCGCACCTTACGGCATAACCTCAAATTCCATCGTCACCACCTTGATGGTTGGCATTCCACCACAGTGCGTTTTTCGCGGAATTTTCTGCCACGCACTTGCACTTTATGGAATGTTCTGCCGTCAGCGGTTTTTCCGGACCGATACGACTTAGGGACCTTCAAGAAAAGAGCCTACTCCTTTCTCAAAGGCCGGCAACGCATCTGCTATTCCTCTGGTATTGTAGGTGTTCATGGGCGGCGGTGATCACTTACCATCACGTGAGCCACCTGCTCGTTTGCCTCCTATTCTATAAAAAAAAAACCATTTTGGTTTTGCTTTTTCACTATGAATTTCCCAATACTAGAATTCATCGTCATCGTCATCATTTCCGCCTATCACAGTCACAAGTTTGTTGCACTAATTTTGGGGGGATTTTGCCATAGTTGTCACGCTTGGCAGGCGGGTTGGCAACCGCAGTTTATTTATTCAGATGTTCCAGGAAGACGCTGCTGCCCATCTTCTGGTTTTAAATCTCCCTTCTGTCGACTTTTACGATACCCACATGATGAGATGGTGTGGTAGATTCTCTTAAGCCGCCACAAGGCAAAATACTTCTGTATAATGGGTGCGTTTTACAGACGCATGAAAACGAACAATATGTAGCCTCCATACATTCGAACCCTGTATTCTCGACTCGCTAGCATTCTGTTCACTGAACCACAAGCATGTTCCCCTCATAAAGCTCGATAAGGTCTCAGTTTACTTCGCCTCGTATGCGCTGTGAATGCGATTGACATAGCTGAGCACTCCATTGATAAGTCGGAGATGCCGCGAACAATGCGTTATTATGTGATACCAAGAACGAGGTGTTTGCTTCACGCGGACAGATTCAGGTACAGTCCACTTGGATCTGATATAATGGTACCATTGTGAATTTTAAATGATATCCCTTTGTTGTTACCAATTGGTTGGTTTACTGATGGTAGAATTCTTATGCAGAAATTTGTGTAACTGACACTGCTGTGGTGTAGTTACCACAGCAGTGTCAGTTTCAGTTGTGTGTACTGCTTTAATTGATTAGTACTAACGTGACGATAAGCAATTAAAATAATTCCTGTAAATAATGCTGTATAGTTTCATAACGCGCGAGTGACCCGAGTTCGATCCCCGGTGCCGGCACTTCTGAAATTTTTCTCCAATTTTAAGTACTGGTTTACCACGTGCTCAATGGCTAAAGAAGCTTGCATATCTGACGAATAAAATATTTTGAGAACCTGTGAAGTACCCGCATTGGAGTAGCGTGGTAGACTCTTCCCAGCTCTAAAGCTCTCTCAAAAATAAGAGGAAGTCTATGCTCAGTAGTGGGACTTTTATGGGCTCTTACTTTTGGTGGCTGTAAGTACTGATATCTCTTTTTGACGAGCGCAGTGAGGTGCCACACGGAAATGTTCTGTGTGACACAGCATTTGTAATGGTGAATGATTTGCATATCTCCTTACTTTCTTCCATAAAAAAATATCAACGGCAATAAAAGAAATACTAAACACTAATATAAACGACTATAGTAGACAGTGGCCTCTCCTTAGTTTCAACGATTTACCACAATTACCACATTTAGCCGGTGAATCCTGTATACGGTGCCAGGCACCTTAACCATTTTAAATCTGACGTCTGTCAGAGATACGACATTATTCTGGCCGTTACCGTAAATAACATATACCCTCAATATATGGAATAGAATGCATCACAGTGACTGAACCATGTAATCTCTCATCTCAGAATTTTAATCTTAAAAATACATACATACATAAGATCACGACTGTGTCCCATAAGGGGTAGTCAGAGACTGGGCACTCACTGCAATAACAGATGACTGCCACAATCCACGTTTCACCAAAACAATATAATGCACTTGGTGTGATAGGTGGTGAGCCCATCGCCACCATGCGCTGTTGGATGCACAGTGCAGTTTAATTCCTTACTCGCCTTTTACGAGATCTATTGGATGAGATGGAGTGATAGTATTCTTTTAACGAGCCGCCACCACACGGTTCAACGGTTCGTTTCACCACTTTCTTTTATGTACGTAATAACCCCCTGCTAGCGGCAAAAGGCGGTTTTATCAAAGAAACAGCGGTAGAATTATCAAATATTTTAGGAGAACTAATATCTATGCCACGATACACCCTACCTAGACGACAATTCTGCAACACACATACTTGCAGCTGATCGTAGTCTAACAATATTGAGGTAGATCGCCGGCAGTTCAAGTTTGAGCACCCCTGGTTCAGGGGGTCGCCTCAACTAAACTTATGTTTTTAATATTTTTCGTACCTATTTTCCAGCTCCTAATGAAATAAACCTTTACGAATCTGTTCGCGATCATGGGAACGGGTTTCGAATAAATCTCGCGTTTAAATATTGATTTTCAAACGCTTCGTGATCTGTTATCGGATGTACTTATCTATTTGATGCATACAAAATAAATAGACTTTCAGAGATATACGCTTCAATAACATACATACATATAACAAAACCACGTGGCTTAGAGCTCAGATTATCTAATTGTACCCATTAACGGTTCAACAAACAAATTATAAGTTTTTTTTAATCCATAAAGTGATGAAACGAGCAAAACTTTCACCTGTTGGTAAGTCCAACATCTGCCTATAGCAAATGCTGTGTCACCAACAACATTTCTGTGTGACACCACCCTACGCCCACCACCCTGAGACATCAGTTTTTTAGGTCCCATGTGCCCAGTAATAACAGTAGCTCACAGTGCCATTCAAACCGAAACAGTAATGTTTACACACTACTGCTTCATGCAGAATAACAAGCCCTGGGCTCGTACCTACCTAGATGGATTCCTACACAGTAATCCTACCACCAGTGAAAAAGATTATCGGATTCGGATGTATTGTAATTATTCGGTGTGTCTGTATGTTACTATAATATATCCTGTGTAGTTAAAAGCCGATAATAATTGAAAGTAAGGAGACGTCATGATGGAAATCGGCAACTTCTTTTACTCGTAGTAGAATTCCTATTAAGTGTAGTGGTGAGCGTTTCAGTCTGAAGGGCACTGAAGCTTTTATAATTACAAGACATCGCTCCGCACTGGTCAACATTAGACATTGGTTTTTTGACACAGTGTGATTACCATTAAAAATATATTGTTAATAGCAAATAAAGTGTAAATTCTAGTACAAATTTAATAATTTGTTTACCACGAATGTCAACAAACGTCTCAAACTAATTGAGTACCAACTCGATCATTTATTCCCATCCCGCGTCCTGTCTCCGAAACATTCAAATCACCTCTCGCAACTGACCAAAGCCTCATCACATCGGAATTTTATTGAATGTGAGAGAAATTCTAAGTGGCCGCTATGTACGCCGTTTGGCGGTCCGTGTAGATAAAATTAAATTTATACACATGAAAAGGATTTATTGTTAGTAAACGGACGGATTGCTGAATGAAATTATTTATATTACTCCCATATATGGTGGAAACACGACAAGAATTGAAATAACTAGATCTGATGTAAAAGCGTTTAGAATTCTTTTTTTTTAAATTAGGCCAACATCTAACCACAAATCCACTATGACTAGCCTGTGTATAACGTATCAACAATAACTATAGTCAAAGGCATGGACTAAAAGTGAAAAAGAAGCCGTGGCACCGCTGAAATCGTTAGGAAGAAGGAAGGCACGTCGTAAGGAAACCTGCGTGTTTGAGAAATATTGTGAACTTTTTCGCTCTTCTCCACCCATGCATTCTAGCATTTCATTAATTCATCAGCCATTTTACAATAATATTGAAAAATAGGCGATCAAGACTTAAGTTTAAAAAAAATCTATTTTCACGATCTATCATGTAAATGCCACAGACTTTTACGACTTTTACGTATGCATTTACGATTTTTATCTGTTGCTTTAAACAGAATAAATTCAAAGGAGAACAACAAAGGGGCAAAATTGAAATCAAATCACGGGCGCTTTTATGATAATTTAAGCAGCCTCTCATGTATGCTGTTAGTAGGGTTGCCAGTTTTCAATACATACCCCTAGTATGTATAATAGTCGCCGTGTGGTCACGACTTAAGAGAATCGACCATCCCATCTCATCCCGTGGGTATCGTAATAGTTGACAGAGAAAAACTTTAAACCAGAAGATGGTCAGCAACATCTTCATGGAACATCTAAATAAAAAATCTGCGGTTGCCAAACCGCCTGCCAAGCGTGGTAACTATGGCAAAATGCACCCAAAATGAGAGCTACTAACTTTGGTGTCAATCTATAGGGGAGGCTTATGTTCAGCAGTGAACTAGCGATAAGCTGAAATGATTATGATGATGTATTATGGTCGACGACGAGATCTAGTGGTCAGTGTACCCGACTTCTGCGCCGCGGGTCCTACGTTCGAATTACAGCTGGAGCCAATATTTGTGCTGGTTGCGTCTGGAGGCTAGTGGCCTGTGTTTGCGTGTACACTTTTGGCACTATAATATCCCCTGCACAGTAGAAATGTTGCGACAGTATTCTTGACAATATTCGAAAGTTGTTGCTGTCATGGAAAATCAGTCAGGAGGACATCATCATCACACGCTACCTCTCTTTTGAAAAAAAATGTTGTCGGGAAGAGGCCGGAGTCGCTATGCTAATTATCGGATTTCACCTTTGGAAACATATTTAATTTTTAAATGCGAATTTTAAAAAATAGCACTTACAATTACAATTAACTATCTTACTGGTGTCGGTTTTACAGATCTAGGTGACGTGCGTGCTCTGAAATTTTAAGCGAGCAGCTAGCCCATGGGCTACCACAGCAACAGTACCATATCTTACAAATACGCAATACCAGGGAAGTGAGGTGTCACACAGAAATGTTCTGGGTGACACAGCATTTTTTGTGGGAGACGTTGCACTTACGGATGGTAAGTGCAACGTGGTGAACATTTGTTCGTCTCGTCACTTAATCCAATAAAAAATGTTAAGTAGCTCTTAACATTGCATAACAACTACATATAAAAGTATATTTTACTTTTACACATCACTAGTACAGGTTAGTGATATACTGGTGGTAGCGTTCCCATATATGAATCCACCTAGGTCGAGACGAGCAAAACGTTCACCTGATGGAAAGTACAATGTCTACCTCAACAGATTCTGTGTCAGTCAGAATATTTCTACGTGGCACTACACTGCACCCGTCCCCTGATACATCAGTTCTTAATTTCTTAATTGCCCAGTAATTACACTAGCTCTCAGTGCCCTTCAAACTGAAACACAATTCACAGCAGAATAACAGTTCCTGGGGTGGTACCTACCTAACCCAGTCTTTCGTGAAACAGTAGTTGCAAACACCACTGAGTTTCAGTTTGAAGGACTTACGAACTGATGTCTCATAGTGATGAGCCCAATGCGCCACAAAGTTTTTCAATGTTCTGGAATACATCGCAACTTTAATAACAGGCGTGGCACATAGCAGGTGAACGATTCTTCTCGTCTCGTCACTTAATTCTATAAGAAAAGTTTATTTGAACGTGAAACTATCTTACAGGCAACATCTGACAGAATTGGTAACCCTAGTACCCTCCATTAGCATCTCGTCCTGAGAGCTTACTCGAAGCTCAAAACTTCATCAATATGGGTAACGCATCCCGGTGCCAACGTCCGACGCTTCCGCGCTCAATGATTTTTATTTACTTCCTTTCCTCTAAGATGTTAAAAAGTTTTTGTTAAGATCCTTAAATTTGCGCTAGGAACTTATGTAAAACTTTATATGAAGAAAAGAATTCTAATGTTGTTTACCAAAATTAATTTAATACATAAGCTGCCATGAAAGTTTCAGGGAAATTTGTTATTTATAATTCTTACAAATTAGTATGATAATTTACCACCATTTTGCCACTCTTCCCGTGGGTGTCGTAAAAGGACATACTAGGATTTCTCCTGTTCACGTGCACATTGATAGTGTATGACCCGAAAACCAACCATTTGTGATTTTGCACAAAGTTTAACTCCGGCTGGGATTCGAACCCAGTTCCTGCGACATAGAAGTCAGGTACTCTGACGACTAGGTCGTCAAAGCTGACTAAGGGAAATGCCAGAAGTATATCGATACCTCTGATTCATGGTGGAATATAGTTAACAGAATCGGGTGTTACTTTGCGGAAATCGATTATAGTGAAGGTAAGAAAGTTAATTTGCTAAAATCCGCATGAAAAATTTAAAATGCTGTATATTATTAATTTCTATTTAAAAGAGCACTACCCTGTATTTGTGCGTGAGTTTTAAATTTTGCATGCGGATCTTAGCAAATTAACTTTCTTTCCTTCATTTATGGTCGAAAACCAAAATCAAATGAAAAAAGTAAAGTAACCTTTACATGTCGCACTGCTGAACACAGTTACAGACCTAGGAACCAACAATTTGTATTGTTACACAAATGTTGGCCCCGCGGCGTGGTGGTCAGGTATTCTAACCACTGGGTTACGCGGTCGTCTCTTACCTTACTACGAAAACACAATATATGTTATTTGCGCGCGGGCATTTACAAGAGATAAACATCAACTCGCATAACAACCTGGCTGCAGGATAAAATATTCAATCAGTGTAACGAATTAAAAAAAAAGTAATAATATGATTCCAAGTATAGTTGCATAATAGCGACAGCATGA
Source organism: Luehdorfia chinensis (assembly GCA_019845155.1). NCBI lineage: Eukaryota > Metazoa > Arthropoda > Insecta > Lepidoptera > Papilionidae > Luehdorfia > Luehdorfia chinensis. The sequence goes on from JAHVAK010000657.1 coordinate 108,354, forward strand.
GGGATCACCTGTAAGATTAATTCCTGACAGACACACAAATTAACGCCAGCATTGGTATACATAAAGCAACTCTTAGGTACATTTCGTATACACCGCGTCAGTATCCATCGAGCATCGCTTCGCGGAAGCCCTGAGGAACGAGACCTGAATTAAAACATCCTCTTACAATGACCAGCATTGTCCGACATTCATTTCCCCCCTCCACGAGCCACGTTTAGATGTCTAAGAAGGTTGCACCTGAAATGCCAGAGACCCAACTAGTTTGGCGGATAGTTTGATAGAGAAGTGTTACCGTTAGCCGTTTGGATGATCGAACAGTGAATGAACGTCGCCCATTCAATTGTTACGGTGAAACGCCACTCGGTATTTTTGTTTGGATCATTACGAAGAGATATCGGGTGTCGGCATATGATTTTGATTCACCTTAAAGTTGAGTAAATTCGTGTTTTTCCTTTCATCACGTTTGAGTTAGATGTTAATAAAACCAAAATATCTAACAGAAAATTCTTTTGCGATTTATGGAATAAATTAAACATTATTATTTTCGTTAAAATTACGTTAATTATAATTACAGTGTCTTTGATATATTTATCCATAAAAATTTACAGACATAGACTTACTACTATTAAAATTATTACTTATTAATTCTGTTACATTTTGAATTGGTTTTCGGTTAAATTCGCAAGTATGCCTTGACATTACAGACGACTGCAGATCTGTTTGTATTGTGATTGTGTCTGTGTCTCTCACACTATACTCTAAGGTTCCTTTGATACGAACCTTCGGATGCGAAACGTGAGAACGATTGGGTGTTAGAACGCATGCGCTTACGTACACTATAACATATTTAGCGCAGTCAACAACTCCGTAAAGTAAACAAATGTAATCGTAGTGGTAAAATCGATTTCACTACTGCGGAAAAAGGAACTGTTTTTTAAGAGATGCGCCGAACATAGGTTCAACCGAATACGATTATTCGGTGGACTATTCGGTTGAAAAGGTACAGAGCCGAATATTCGGCCGAATTATTCGGTTTACACTTGCACCGTAAACAGGTTGATACGAGTACATATCAGCGAGGCGTTCTGCGAGAGGCGGCAAGCGGCCGCCCCTTTTTTTTAATGACAAAGAAAATGAAAATGACAATACTAAAGTGAAGTGTACACACTTATTATGGTTTCCTAGAATTATACATTTCATTCAGCGAGTTTTTCTGTTAGTTACAAAAAAATTAAATTTTATGAATAAATGTTAGTTACAAAACTGTAGTGTTTGTTTCATTTACGAATACCTAGCGACCCGCTCCGACTTTGACCGGGTAGTTTTAGTTATTAATATATATAGCCTATATCCATCTCGAATACTATATCTTACAAATGCTAAAAGAATTTTTCAAATAAGTGCAGTAGTTCCGGAGATAACCGTCCACATACAAAATCGCAGTCTCTGCTTATAATATTAATATATATATAGCTATAGACATACCCATAGTGGCAACCTCGTACCGGCAAACGCAGTTTAGGGCGCCCCCCACTAGATGGAGCGACGACCTGCACGGCTTTGTGGCAATCTATGAAGGAAGCCTGTGTTCAGCAATGGACTAAGATAGATTGAAATGATGATGATGATGATGATGATAGACTTTGATAATGTAAAAAGGTCACCATTTATGTTTCTCACTTCCATCAGTTTTATTGTGACGTAGAATTTTAACTCTCTGTCTACTAGGTATGCATCAAACATTCACGAACGAATAAATATAATGTAATTCATACAACAATTGCATATTCATATTACATTACATACTCATACAAAAATACAAATACATTGTATTTTTTCCTTTAAGAGATTATTAATATCATTAAATATTTAAATGAAACTAATTTTACGGATTTTATCGCGTTTAATTTTATACTATTTATAACCCGACGTTTCGAGTGCTTTACAGCACCCATGGTCACGGGGGGACTGAGGTGACAGATGTCCTGATGTCATAGTTAACCCGGAGTACCTTCAGCTTTTAATTATTTTTTGTGGTCCGATCTACGCAGAAAGAGCTAACTGTGTCTTGAAGTCTTGCAGTGGTATGCTTGGTTTTTGACTTAATTTTATTAATGATAGGATCCCAAGCTGGTGGTAATACCCAACCATCTTCTCTATTAAAATTAGGATGTTTTTTAATTTCAATAGCCTCGCGAAACTCGGTCACTGCGACGAAGGCGCGGAACCCGAAGCTTGTTGTCTTGCAAAACTTGCTTGACATGCTGAAGCTCGGCGGCCAGGTGTTTACTGTCACAGATCCCTTGTGCTCTCTGAAACAAAGATTTGCCCACGGTAGCTAACTGTGAAGGATGGTGGTGAGATTCACCGTTTAAATACCTGTTGGTATGGGTGTTTTTCCTATACACAGTGTGACTCAAGGTGTTATTAGGATTTCTAATTACTAAAACATCTAGAAAAGCTAAACATGTAAATAACGACTGTCTACCTGTTGAAGACTGCATCTCAATTGTAACTAGGAAGCTAACAGAGAACAACATGCCATTAGAACATGCAGAATTACTGAGACATTGCCTAACATCTGGCTATCTATTGTGGAAGGAACAATACTACCGGCAAGTGGATGGTGTGGCGATGGGCTCCCCGGTATCTCCCATTGTTGCTGACATTTTCATGGAAGACTTTGAGGAGAAAGCCCTCCGTACTTCTCCAGTAAAACCAAGGTTCTACAAGCGGTATGTAGATGATACTTTCACAATTCTACCTTCTAATAAAGTCACTGCATTTTTAGACCACCTTAACTCCATTAATTCGAAGATACAATTTACAATGGAGTTAGAGACAAATAACTCTTTAGCTTTTCTAGATGTTTTAGTAATTAGAAATCCTAATAACACCTTGAGTCACACTGTGTATAGGAAAAACACCCATACCAACAGGTATTTAAACGGTGAATCTCACCACCATCCTTCACAGTTAGCTACCGTGGGCAAATCTTTGTTTCAGAGAGCACAAGGGATCTGTGACAGTAAACACCTGGCCGCCGAGCTTCAGCATGTCAAGCAAGTTTTGCAAGACAACAAGCTTCGGGTTCCGCGCCTTCGTCGCAGTGACCGAGTGAAGCCGGCCACAGTCGAGCGTGTACCTGCAGTCCTACCATATGTCAGAGGAGTCACGGACAAGATTGGCTATATCTTGAAGCGGGCTTCCATAAAAACATTTTTCAAGCCATCGAAGAAGATAAGTCAATTTTTACCATCTGTCAAGTGTAACATCCCTCTACAAGATGCAGGAGTATACAAGCTGGATTGTGAATGTGGTCTCTCTTACATAGGGCAAACAAAAAGATCAGTAAAAACCCGCGTAAAAGAACATATAGCTGATGTGAAGCATCGCCGCCCCAGGAAGTCTGCAGTCTGTGACCATGTTCTGGATCATCCCAACCATTACATCAGATTTGATAAACCACAAATCCTCGCAAAAGAACACCGATTCCTACCAAGGATGATTCGCGAGGCTATTGAAATTAAAAAACATCCTAATTTTAATAGAGAAGATGGTTGGGTATTACCACCAGCTTGGGATCCTATCATTAATAAAATTAAGTCAAAAACCAAGCATACCACTGCAAGACTTCAAGACACAGTTAGCTCTTTCTGCGTAGATCGGACCACAAAAAATAATTAAAAGCTGAAGGTACTCCGGGTTAACTATGACATCAGGACATCTGTCACCTCAGTCCCCCCGTGACCATGGGTGCTGTAAAGCACTCGAAACGTCGGGTTATAAATAGTATAAAATTAAACGCGATAAAATCCGTAAAATTAGTTTCATTTAAATGTGTAGTGTTCGCGTAAATATAAGAAATCATCATTAAATATTCAAAAACTGATTTCTTTTCTAAAGCCTGACGTAAATTACACTAAGTTTTATCTTGTAATAGATAAAAATAAGTTATCTTGTAAAAAGTAGAATAATTATCAAAAAAAACATAGACCGTAGTTCAATTAATTGTTTACTGGTGGCAGGATTCCTATGCAGGAATTAGACTAAGTGAGTACCACCGGTAGGCCAGTTTTTCTTCCGTGGTAATTACGAGTAATTACTGAACATTGAGACTTAAGAACTGATATCTCAGAGTGACGGGCGCAGTGTGGTGCCACACTGTAATGTTCTGAGTGACACAGCATTTGTTATGGGCCGACGTTGCACGGTAATTGGGTGAATCAGGTGAACTATTTGTTCGTATCGTCACTTTCTTCAATAAAAATAAAAGAAATAAAAGAAATTTCTTCAATAAAAAAGTTACGCGCATTGTTTTTCTTGTTTTTACATAACGAAAACGGTCATTTTTAGTAGGTACTTACTACCTAAGCCATGGGGGTACTATCGCGGTGCCAGTTATTCTGATGTTGTTAATGCCAGTTGTGTCAAACACCACATATAGGGCACTGAAGTGAAGGCATATAATGCTCAGATCTTTCCAATGTAGATTTCTAGCAACGGTTATGACCAGGTGTATTAGGTGAGCAACCTGGTCGTCACATCACTAACTTCCATAAATAAATTAAAAAAGAAATTACAACAGGAAATGTTCGATAGGTATTAACAAGGTCGACTCTAGAATACCTAAACGAACTTCCAACTGATTGTGTTCTGCGAAAAGAATTGACGGAACATTCAGGTGTCCCATTTCCATAAAAGGACTAACAACGATTACACAACACAATTATCTGTGAAACCATTTCTCTCGAAGCTGGTCACATAATGCAAACAAACGCTATCTCCTAAACTGGGTTAGGTCCGCTATCAAGATAATGGCTCGATAATTCGTTTTAAAGATAATCTGCCACGAACTATGTGTTTGTAATACACTCAAGATGTAAGTCAAATGTCCGCCGTCGCCGGAATCTAATCTTCAACTCGAAATTGTACTAATGTGATAATAACGAAATGTGTAACTGTACGTTATTAACGTATAGTGTCCGTACATCTTGTGTTCTTCTCTTGCTTAATGATGTCCTGGTAGATTTCCACTATAGCACACATTTCCAATCTATGTAATTTACTTACATGTATACATAGAGTCACACCTATTTCACATTGGAATAGGTAAAAACCATCTTTTCACTTACCGCATGCGTCACACACATCCTTCGCTTAGCCTTTCCTTAAAAAGTCTTCGATTTGATAGTGATTTGTAATTTAAGCAAGATATATTATAGTATCGTTAATTTTCTATTCAAACAACCTTCAAGATGAGAGTCTATTCCTTCCGCAAAGGCCGGCTACGCACCCGCGATTCCTCTGGTATTGGGGTTGTTCATGGGCGGTGGTGATCCCGTACCATCAGGTGAGCCACTTACTCGTTTGCCTATAGCACAATATTGATATAGCACAACTGAAACATGAATCAATACAAAAATAACAACAATACGAATGCGGCTCGAATCGTCGACGGCCAGGTTCTTTCCGATCGGCTAGATACACTGGCCTTGCGAAGAAATGTTGCATCTCTTTGCATTTTTTACAGGATTTACAACGGGGAGTGTTCCGAGGAATTGTTCGCAATAATTCCAGCCGCTGGTTTTCACCATCGCACTTTGCGGCAGGACACAAAATTCCATCCTCACCACCTGGATGGTTGGCATTCCACCACAGTGCGTCTTTCGCGGAATTTTCTGCCACGAAAAAATACACGTAAATATTACGGAATTCTAATTTGCACAAAATACAAAAATTAAACTCAGTTTCAAATTAAACTCATTACTGGAATAAAACGACAAAAGCAAAAAGAATAGTTGTGTGCAAGAAAGCATAGCGTTTAATGTTGCTGCCATTCTTCTATAACCGGTTAAAAATGTACTTTACGACTTCAGCCGATAGACGTCCTGCAGTGTAGAATAGCACCTACCTCTTCCTACCGAGGAGTTGTCAGAGTGACACGAGTTGTCGTCAGAGGCGACTAAGGTATTGTACGGACAGTCTACATTCGTGCAGAATAATACCATATGCAATGCTGTCTCTATACTGCTCGTAAGAACGCAATGGGGAGTCTCGTAAGAATTTTTCGATTTGCACCAAAATCGCTGCAACGTGGTTCGCCACCCGACCCGCCTCGTTTTCAGCGGGAGGAAAAGTTGACTACGGGTGTGGAAAACCTCTGCCCACCCGTGTTGATCGTGATTGTATGTATGTTAGTATGTATATACTTTACCTAATTCCTATTTTTTATCACTATTCTACCATATATGGCCCTTGACTTAATAGATTTGGGTCTCCTGATAATCGCATCATTTAGAACTTTAAATATTTACAAACTTTAGTTGCTGAAACTGGATAATTGATTTTCAAGTGTTCAAATTTAGAAAAAAAAATATGTTCACCGCTGGTTATTTATAAGCTCATAATTACTATATAGCGAATTATATTATAGCGGACTTAGACTACTTTTATTTTAGAAAAATAATTAGGGTTCCACGCAAAAAAATTAAATCCCCAAAATCCGATTCAAATAGAGAAGTATATATGGCCATCATCGATCGGGGTCGGCTTTTGTGGGTTCGGCGGAAATATATATATATATATATTTATTACACGCTATGTTAAACACTGGTACTGGCAATACCGCTACTGGGCGGTAGCCGAAAACCAGTGTCTTGTCCCTGAAGTGAACATTCCATTCCATGCACTGAGCTCGACCTGATTGTATTATTACAGTGCACACATCAGTACACTAATTTGTCCAGCAAAAATTTATATTTTAGTTTCAGTTATTTTTTCAAAATATTGTATGTGTGTATAGTAATTTCACAAAGAAACTCGAATTTCAAGAAACTATCGAATCGAATTTCCAGTAACTTAAAAAAGTCGTCTAGGTCTTCTTTCATTCTTGCAATTTAGCTTCAACGTAACTAGAGTATATGAGTGATTGTAATACACATCAACAGGAAATTGTATTTGGTGCGGCTTCAAATTATCTCCTCGTTGACTACCGTTGCGATAAACAGTAACTAAAAACTTTCGGTGATAGCGTATCTGAGTATCAAGATTCACCTAAAATCCAATAAAAATGATTTCGAATGAGTGATCCACTTTAAGTATCTCAATAAACGTCGACGGTTATCGCCTTCCTATTAATTCGCGATCGTCAACTGTTGTACGTTGAATTCCAAACCGAATAAATGATAAGGAAAAAAAAATTAACTCAAAAATTACTTGTTAATATAAAATTTAAATCAAATGTTCAATATTTATCAATAGAAGACCTAGAGTGATTGATACAGTTTTGAATCAGCAAGAGGAAGTAGCAAAGCCAAACGCAAAATCGGAATTTAAAAAATCTCTGCCTCTCCGATCTAAATTAACGTTAAACACAGCTGTGGTAGGATTTCTGAGCAGAAATCTGTCTAGGTAGATACCATCGCCTTAGAAGTGATGTTTAAAGACGACGAGCACAGTGTGGCGCCAGAGAGAAATTTTCTGTGTGACACATCATTTGTTTTGGGTAGACGTTGCACTTACCATCAGGTGAACGATTTGCTCGTCTCGTCACTCTAATGTTGGTTCTCAAGTATTATACAAAACTAGCTGAAGCCCGCGACTACGTCCGTGTGGATTAAGGTTTTTAAAAATACCGTGGGAACTCTTTAATTTTCCGGAATAAAAAGTTTCTGTAAAAGTATCCTATGTACGTGTCCTAGATGCAAGCTATCTCTGTGCCAAATTTCTTCAAGATCGATTCAGCGGTTGAACCATGAAAGGGTTTCAAACGGACAGAGGGACAGAGAGAGTTACTTTCGCATTTATAATATTAATATGGATATGGATGTTGTCATTCCATTATAATCTGAGTCCTCAACGCATTTAATGATGTTTTGATATTGTGCATTTAATTAGTTTGTAGATATTATTTTATTATTGTTAGTACTATGACATAACAACTGCTTCTGGACTTAATAAATAAAGTAAAATTTACCATAGGTTTTAAATAAAAATAGAATAGGGATTAGTGGTATCTTTGAAATAAATTTAGTCTTTAATTAATCGGAATATTACTGATAGTTCGGATTTACATGAATTCTAAAGATATAACATAATCCCAGGCCACGACGTAAATAGATACCGCAAAAATCGTTGAAAAGAAAAGAGTAATATCAGGTTGCGTACTTGTAATTTCTTTAGGGTCGCGTGCTTTGTAGTTATATGAGAATTGTAGGTGAAAACAGAATTAGCGAAGTTCTTCTGATTTGTTCGAAGCAATATAAACTATATTAATATCTAATACAGAGAGAAATAGCTTGTTATAAAATAGTATCGCAATTACTGCGTTGACTAAGCCAAGTTTCCAGGGAACACCGGAACCCGCATCGTACGCAGGCGCGGCCCTGACTTCTTATCAGCAGAGTTATTCTACAATTGAATTCCAAATAGTACAAAAACTGTACTAATTAAATTTTGATGGGTTTTTGCTGGAGTCGTTATAATATTAACTGCTCTATTATATTACACTATTGATTGACTATTTTATAGGAATTTGATAATTTTTTGACGTTTATTGTACTGACACAAAATTATATACATGTAAAATCATTTCTTGTAGGTAACTAAGTAATAGAACTATTTGCCGAAGCCAGTCTTCTTATTTTTAGTAAAGGAGGCAAGCGCGTAAAGGAGGTTAGCGACGAGACGAGCGAATCATTCACCGTTGCGGTTCACTTTAGGCTTTGAATTGGAATAGCTCTGTAGCACTCGTCTTCATGAAACATCGGTTCTTTAGTCTCATTTGCAGAGCAATAACTCTGTCTTCTGTGCTTACATACTAAGACTTACTGGTATTGGCACGCCACTGCTTACAGCAGAATAATTGGCACTGCGGCGGTTCATATTTTTAAACTATATCGTCACTTGCCATTACCATCAGACAAGCTCGAGGTTAAACTTTGAATCGAAGAAAATCTTTTAACATAACTGGATCTCGCGTTGGGTAGTGCAGAAGTGGTTTTAGATAGTAATAATGAAAGCCAATATTGTCATTAAAAATTTATTTATTAAATACATGTTAAATGAAAAACTAAAGACTTAATACATGTCACAATAAGAAATTAGGTTTAACAACTTTCACTCTTCATAAATAGCAATAAAAGAAAACATTTACGTGCAGAATAAATGCATTTCTTTTTGTATTTATTAGGATGTTGTCGTTAAACCAGCATAGGCAGCATACCTAACGTTAGGCTCAAGATGATGCTCAAAGTACATAAGCTTAAAACAATGGTTTCCAACCTTATCTTGACTAGGGACAACGAGGATGTCTTTTTGAGGAGGATGATTTTTTGTTAATAGATAAGACCCAAAGGTTTGTTTTTAATTATAAGCAAAAAATAACCTTCTTTGCCCCTTGTTGAAGCGAACGAAAAATGTAGTCTGTTTTTCGAACCTTAAATTAGTTCCTGCGAAGTGAGCGGTGGGCTCAGAGGCCACCGACTGAAAAAATACGAGTCGTAAAGCTGGAGATTAGATGATAATCAGTTTGAACAGGATAGAAATTATTTAGTATGACTGGTTATTTATCACAAGTACTATCAATAATAAAAAACTCCTCTAGTCACTCCTCAAATGCATCCATAACATAGTTTCCTGATGATATGATTCCAATGCAGGAACCCGTCTAGGTGTTAAACATTAGCACTAGGGCACGGAGAGCTGGTGTAACAGGTGAACATTATGCACGTCTCCTCACTGTGTCCTATTTTTTAAAACCTAATTACTACGTAGTCGAATCTGATCTTCGATCGCAATTAGTTCCAAGCCCTTTTGCTTCAAAAATTTAATATTATTTTCATAGAAATTTCGTAAAAATGTAAAGAATAACCCTGAATTCTTATCAACTAACAACGGTGCGCGCAGGATCGGTGACACTCGCGATCCACACCTCGATATCTAAAAGCAATACTTTTGTGTTTCAAGTATCCACTGCTTTGTTGCTTATTTTTCCACTTGTATAACTAATATTTATTTATAGATTCTATCTCTTCATCGGATAGATTTGAATATGATCTAAAGTAACTTTCTTAAAAGAAAAGGGATCGTTTGAACACACGGCTCACCTGATGGTAAGTAATCACCGTCGTCCATTAACATTTCCATCACCAGAGGAATTACGGTTGTGTGGCCAGCTTTTGAGAAAGAAGAAAGCGTTTCTTGAAGAACGCTAAGTCCTATCGATCCGGAAAAACCGCTATTTCCATAAAATGGTCATTGATGGCAAAAAATTTCGTGAAAAACGCACATTGGGGAAATGCCAACCATCAAAGTGGAATTTTGAGTTACGCTGCATAGTGCTACAGTGAAATACTAACTTAAAGAAAATTCTTATAAAAAAATATTCAAAAATACGCAAAGAAGCCCTACTGGGTTCGAAGGCTTTTCTTTATTAACAATAAGCTACCAACCCAGCAGGATATATTGACACCTGTGTGGTATACTGAACTGAACTTCGCTGCGGGCCCTGGTTTCGAATTCCAGCAAGAGCCATAATTTGTGCAAAAACACAAATTATTGGTTTTCGGGTCTGGTTGCGCTGTTTCTGTACCATATCCAGTTCCGTATCTGACACTGCATCCTATCCTGCCTTCAATCTTATCACATGAGCGTTCAAAAGGGTACGTTATGACGATAGAGTGCCTCTGTGTTTGCATTATGCATATACATATATTACATATGGCAAAATAATCTGCTTCGCAGTTGATAGCTTTCGAACTTGTTGCTTTTGAAAGAAGTGAAAGCCGTGGGCTAGCTGGGGAATAAAAGTTTATCAAGAATTTGTCCCGATCATTATTTAAGCAAATAAAAAAACGTGTGTGCTGTTCACACGCGGTAGAAGAGAACACTTTAGAAAACTAAACTTCGAGAGAATGACAGGAATGCAGACTATCAGGAATAGGATAATTTATTATATATTGTTACATAGATAAAAATAATTTTACATTTTATTCTTCATATATTACATTACATATTATACAGACTCCCAAGTTTTCAATTTTAACAGACTCGAGTGGTTTATGGAAGCTAAAGTATGTAATAAATGCTTTCGTTTGGATTTGATCAATATACTTGAAATACAGCGTCAATTACTGTTTTTGATCTTGTTGTCGAACTAATGAAAGCAAAGTCTACGAAGAAATCGAAGATTTGGACAAATTCGAAACTATAAGTATAACAGGAAACACTGTATCCTATCTCATTATCTCGTAGGCTAAGTCCTATAGATGTATATTATGTTCGTCTCTTTTTAGTGACGCTTTTTCGTTTCATCGACTTTCAAATCACAACGATTTTGAAGAAGTTTTCACTTCGTAAGTAAGACATTTTCATAGTTATTTTTATTATTTCATACAAACAAGTAAACATAACATATTTTCCAAACATTCGTAATGTAATTCTTAATTCATTAAATAATGGCAATGTTTACATTGATATAAACGAAACCCTTAAACCAGAATGTTATTATTTGCTGGGATTAATGACAGCTTGATGACTTCTGCTTCATGTCTTATTAATGCAAGTGTTAAGAGTTACAACTATTACGAACTCAATTCGAGAAGATTCATTATTTGTTTCTATTAACAATTTCTATTTCTCTAAACATCTACAATTATCTACGATTGCTTTGTTAAATCGACCGGTCAGTCTGCGTATTTGCTTGCTGAATAGCAGGTTCAAATCCCAGCCGAAGGTAATATTTGTGTAACATCCAAATGTTAATAATAATACTAATAAGGTTTTTGGGTTTTTTCGGTGATGATTTTGTATGTGACTGTCCGTTTCTGAAATCGTATTATGACAATTAAATGTATCTGTGTTTTCGCACTTGCGGATAGTAGGTAATATTACAACTATAATAAAACAGGAGAGTTCGTATGTTTGAACATGCTAATCTCAGGAAATACTAATCCGATTTGAAAAAATATTTTTTCATTAGATGGCCCGTTTATTGATAAATGTAATAAGCATATACTTTTGCTACGTCCTTAATATGCCGCACGTTGAGAACCTAACCTTACCGACAAGGGCCAAAGACTGAATGATCAGGTCAGCGAGGTACCAGCCGTACAGCGGAATCATGTGGGCGGCTTATTTTACGCGGGTGATACCGCGGGGCTTAGCTAGTATAACATATATATACTGTTTAGTAACTTGTGTTTGTTAATCAGAACATGGTGCCGATGTCAGACAAGATGCCGTCATCATAATCACCTGGTTGCTGAACGCACTATCAGAAGTTATATTTTAAAGTCACTTGTCGCAGTGTCTAAACGATTGGCTTCTGCGGTACGACCGCGGGTTTGGTTCCCGACCGGCAGATAGTTAATCGGGGGTTGTGTGGAGCATGTGGAGTAGAGAATTAGTCTTAATGTTGAGCATCTTTTCTTTATTTGATGTAAAGAATATATTTTTCAATCAACATCGACGTGTCTGCAAAGTCATAACTAGAATTCTGTAAATCGTCCCATAAAAAATAATTTGAAGAAAGGCTTACAGAAATCACCGTGCATTTTTAAATAACTAACTAGTAGTAGGATTTCTATTAAAAAACTGATGTTTCAGTGTGACGCGAAATGTTCTAGCTAACACATCATTTGTTATGAGCAAACATTGCACATACGTCTTGCTCGTCTCGTCACGTACTGATATTTTTTTTATTGAAATGTATTAATAATACACAAAATAACAAAGGAAAATTGAAGAGGTAGAGCGACGCTACTCTATGTATATTGTATATAGGTCGGCTACATTGAAGCCAGGGCGGGCGGCACCCTGAAGCGCGTTCAAAACAACGAATGTGCACTCCATTGTTCGCTTACACTGTGTATATACTTTGCTAAGATATTATATATTACGTATTTTAAGACTTCTTAAATAACCCAAGCTTTCTATATAATAACATCATATACATATATTTACTGGTGGTAGGATTCCTATGCAGGAATCCGTGTACCACCCCAGGGTCAGTTATTCTGCCGTGAAGCAGTAGTATACACACACATATATATATATATATATATATATATATATAAAATCCCGATACCATGTAAATACGCTGTACGCTCGCACCTGTTTAGGAGTAAATGTTTGTAAAATCCGTTCTTAGTCTAGTCTATCTCAGGAAAGGAATATGTATGCCAAATTTCAAGTCACATGGTCTTGTAGTTGCGGAGATATCGCCAAGACTCAGTAGAATATCGCTATTATATACACATTTATGTATATGGATAACGCAAACGAATTAGGTGAAGCATATAAACAACAGAATCTATAATTTACTCAAGTGACAATTAAAAATATCAATAATGTCATGATACATACACAAAGGTTAAAAAAAACTAGGTAATATACACCATTTTATATTTCGCATGCGGATCTTTGCAAATTAACTTTCTTTCCTTCACATAATACATAGGAAAAATCACTGGGTTTCGGCATTTCTGGTCCCCCATCTATGTAACTCTGGTTGATTTCGTGATCGGTTTCATTTGATCCCATTAATAAGTGAATGAGCTTCGTACGCTAATATAAAAGCGATCACGAAACCTACCAGAGTTACAAAATAGAACTCCTGGCTGCGGGCCCTGGGCTCGTGCCCCGCGTGTCCGAATCCGCGTGCTGCGTGCGTAAAGTTGGAGCTGCGTCTAACACATAACGCATGCATCAGTAAATAAATAGACTTAAAAAGAAACCACTTTAAACCACTATTGACATGATTTTGAAAATTTCTCAGGCAAGCGATCTTTTTTTACGAACTCCCATAGACAACCGAAACATGTTCTATAACGTTACAGAAGATTTTTTTTAAAATAATTACCATCACAGCTTTCAAAGCCAATGCAATAAAGTCGTGTCTTAGATTTCAAAATTAACTAGCTATTACGCGTCTTCGTCGCTGTGCGCAATCTGTACAGAGCTCGTTACCTCGCACGCTGTACGCTCGCACCTGTTTAGGAGTAAATGTTTGTAAAATCCGTTCTTAGTCTAGTCTATCTCAGGAAAGGAATATGTATGCCAAATTTCAAGTCACATGGTCTTGTAGTTGCGGAGATATCGCCAAGACTCAGTAGAATATCGCTATTATATACACATTTATGTATATGGATAACGCAAACGAATTAGGTGAAGCATATAAACAACAGAATCTATAATTTACTCAAGTGACAATTAAAAATATCAATAATGTCATGATACATACACAAAGGTTAAAAAAAACTAGGTAATATACACCATTTTATATTTTGCATGCGGATCTTTGCAAATTAACTTTCTTTCCTTCACATAATACATAGGAAAAATCACTGGGTTTCGGCATTTCTGGTCCCCCATCTATGTAACTCTGGTTGATTTCGTGATCGGTTTCATTTGATCCCATTAATAAGTGAATGAGCTTCGTACGCTAATATAAAAGCGATCACGAAACCTACCAGAGTTACAAAATAGAACTCCTGGCTGCGGGCCCTGGGCTCGTGCCCCGCGTGTCCGAATCCGCGTGCTGCGTGCGTAAAGTTGGAGCTGCGTCTAACACATAACGCATGCATCAGTAAATAAATAGACTTAAAAAGAAACCACTTTAAAAAAATGATTTAGGATCAAAAAAACTTATAGATTCACTAGACTTGAAAGCCATTTATAATTAAAAAAAAGGTCGCTAATGATAGTACGAAGTACTGAATAAACCTATTTCTATTAAGCGTACTTACTTAATTATGTAGGTACTATAAAATATAAGTAAGATACTCGAATATTTTAGTTACACAAAGCACATAAGGAATTTTCTATTCCCAATATCTGACGTGGCCCGGTCTCTTCAGAGCAAATCGATCCTGAACAAACACTACACTTTCAAAACGTCGCTGCTTCAGCATTTGTTACACAAATTTCAACCCCTTTGCTTTTACAATATGAAGAATAAAGCACAGAACCGCTTGTACGTCACCCCAGTTTTCCCTCGAGCACCATCTTCGAACGTTTCATGTTGAATCGCTCTATCTTTGGACTCTGATTATGATATTTTCAACCTTTACTTCGAGTCGTAGAGTCATTTTTCTATTACAGTGTCCATTCTAAGAGAATCGATCTCATTTTCAAGACAATTCAAAATGACATTAAGTAACATTAAACCTTTGGAAATGAAAGTGAACTCAATATGCTTTATATAAAAAAGTAACGTGAGTCGCTTGTCAAACTTCGTAAAAGGAATATTGTAGTATCTCTATAAGAGGACGAGTATTTGAGATTTTGATTGATTTGAGAATGCTGAAAGGTCTCATTGGTGGATGTTTGTCGACAGAAATGCATAGATTAAATACATGGGGTCTTGAGTACTTGATTTTCTTCGTACTTCTACTAGTTGTATTAAAGAAAATCCACTGCTCCACAGATACACTGAGAAATTTAAATAAATTTCCTGTATGTTAATTTGTCGGTGAACTGTATGCGTGTAACAATTAAATATATCTTTCTTTATATAATTTTACACATAAAGTAATAAAAATGTACATTTGTTGTATACTTACTTGATTGTCACCTTAAATTATTAAACTCTAAGGTAGAAATATTTTTGGAAGATATTCGTAACATTTGAATTTAACAATTCAGATGTTGCTAGTACTCGTATGTTCTGATAGGACACTGTGTTTATTTGATCTTGTGATGTTCATTTTGAAATTTCATTTAAAACAATATTTTTTGTAACTTTTAATAATTTCACGAGCAGTATATAGACTCTAGTTTTCACCTAAAAATTTTTCTGTGGTTCGTCCTTACAAAAAAAAAGCAACAATGTGAAAAAGATAAATCGTTAAAGCAGTTCTTGTTGATTTTGGTACTTCAATGAAGACTTATGCGGGCCTCGATCTCGCCTCCCTGCCCGTTTTCTTCTATACCTTCACAAAGGCCGGGGATACAATAGCTGAGCGTATATTCACAAATTTCATGGAACACGCCTCAGAACACCTCAGTTTATAAAAGCCTTTGTCCGCGCTGAACGAATCTCGCGTCTAGTCTAGGAGATAACGACATCGTTTTTAGGGTTTTAAATAATGTAATTCGTGTTACAGTAAATAACTGGATAGGTACCACCCCAGTACCAGTTATTCTGCCGTAAAGCAGTAGAGTGCAAAAATTACTGTGTTTCGGTTTGAAGGGCACTGAAAGCTAGCGTAATCACTGGGCATATGAGACTTAAGTACTGATGTCTCAGGGTGACAGGCGCAGTGTGGTGCTACCCAGAAATATTCTGAGTAACACAGCATCTGTTATGGACAGACGTTGCATTTGCTATCAGGTGAACATTTTGCTCGTCCGGTCGCTTTATCGAATAAAAAAACCTGATCAGTCATACGTGTGCTGGTGAAGTTAGCATTTGGAGGAACAGTTATACCCCTCTCTCCCCTTCCCAACTTGACAACACTGAAATGTAACTTACTGTGATAAAACATAATATCGTTAACCATAAGTTAGTTAACAAATAAATAAAAAAGAAAGATCCCGATACCATGTAATATCAAGGAAATGAGATTGAAGTGGTATTTAGAAAACATTCATAAGCTTATCTAAAACCTTTACAATATCTTCTAACTGAGTTATTTATCATTAGTAGTGCTATCTATAAGAGCTTATGATAAGACCTCAACCTTCAGAATAGTTCAGACTCATTTCATCATAAATGACTAAAAATAGATAATTTCACTACAGCCTACAACAGAATACAAAGGACTGCGACTATCTAGTCGTCAGTACCAGACTTATACGTCGCGGGTCCTGGGTTCGAATTCCAGCTGGTGGCAATATTTGTTAGTTTTCAGATCTGGATGTATTATGCATCAGAAATTCATGCCTGTGAAACACACTCACGATACGGAGAAAATCCTAGTGTGGGGCATAATATAAATAAAAGTTAAACTAAATTATTTTACTGGTGTACCAAGAGTGGTAAGGTGAGAGAGCTAAGGTAAGTCAACATCCACTAGCAAAGTCAAGCTATCGAATTGCTTTTAGGCTGTTCCAATATGGACTGAGACCTTTAAAGTGCCTACTCCTTTCTCAAAGGCCGACAAAAAATTCGCAGTTCCTCGTATTGCGGATGTCCATCTGCAGCGGTGTTCATCTTCCATCAGGTGAGACGCTTTTGCATTTGCCCCCTCTTCTATGAAAAAAATAGGATGCCGTATGCACTTAATACATTCTGCTAATATTATACTGCTGCACATAAGTAGTTTGTCTTTTCTATTTCTCGGAAGGTTTCCGAAATATATCGGACAGAGAAAAGAAGCCATAACTTACACTAGTGGTAGGTATGCAGGAATCCGTCTAGGTAGGTACCACCCCCGGTCCAGATATTCCGCCTTGAAGCAGTAGTGTGCTAACATTACTGTGTTTCGGTCTGAAGGGCACTGTGAGCTAGCGTAATCACTGGGCATATGAGACTTAAGAACATAAGTCTCCGGGTGACGGGCGCAGTGTGGTGCTACACAGAAATATTCTGAGTAACACAGCATCTGTTATGGGCAAACGTTGCACGTACCGTCAGGTGAACGTTTTGCTCGTCTCAACACTTCATCATATAAAAAAAAACCTATTTCCTACCGAGGTGTCGTAAGAGGCAACTAAGATGTTGTACGGATAGCCTATATTCGTACTGAATAATACCATAATATGAAATGCTGTCACTATACTGCTCGTGGGAACGTAATGGGATTTTTTGACTCGTATCAATATGGCGGTGATGTAGTTCACCACCCGCCACGTTTCGTTTACCGCAGTGTGAAAAGTGCGCTACTGGTGTGGTCTCTGCCTACCCCTTATATGAGAAAAGGCTTGACTGTAAGTATGTGATATGATATGTACATAAGACGCTAAAAAATATGGGAGTAGGCAGGTTGCCGCAGTAAGATAAGTCACACAGTTCTCAACTCCCAGGTATATCGAAACGGTATGCCTCAATGTCATCATTGATGGTGGATAAAAGCCAGTACATCAAAGGTTTATTTACTCATATATCTCATATATCTAATTTTTTTATAGATTTTTTTTTATTATTCTATAGAGTGACAAAACCAGCTAAACGTTCACCTTATGGTAAGTGCAACGTCTGCCCGTAACAAATACTGTGTCACCCAGAACATTTCTTTGTGACACCACACTGTGGCTGTCACCCTGACAAATCGGTTCTTAAGTCTCATATGCCCAGTGACTACGCTAGCTCTCAGTGCCCTTCAAACCGAAACACAGTAATAAATAAAAAAAACTCATTTCATTCACTTTAGAGAACGTTTTAATTTTGAAAAATAATCGTTGTCAACTCTTTAAACAACACTTTATTCAACTCTTATCTTTCTTTATATACAACATTTAAAAAATATATGTCATAATGCACGTTAAATGAGAAGTAGAGGAAAAATATAGAACGAAATTTTAAAAAATTCAAAATATTTACGAGTTTCTTTTTGTAGGTTTTTGATTAGTGGTATATAATTTATGATTATATAAGCTTTTGAAATAGAAATTTAGAAACTACTTCTCCAAATTGAATAAAACAACAATTTTCATTTTCAAAACTTATGTATTAGTGCGAAAAACTTACAAACAATTAAAACAATCGAAACAACGTTACAGTCTCCTACAAGTGAAGTTTCGGTGCCAGGCGCTGACTCGTAAGACGGGATTCTCCCCAGAACTCCCCACCCTGACTACCCCGCATGGCCTCGCAACCCCCGAGGGGTGTCGGATCAGGGTGGAGGCGATAATTAATATTCCAGTCGCTTTCAGCGTGCTTCCGTGCCTTCTTTGTGGGTTTTACGAAAGTAATCCTTGAATAAATATATTTTTCACGATGTTTTCAACTGACTGTACATATACCATTGTTTATAATGTGAGGGTGAAAACAAAAGCTATTTGTAATCAATAATCTAAGGCGTAAGCCTTAGTGGTGGTCGGTGAAAATAGGTTAGTTGTGCCTAAAAACATTCAGTATGTTTTTAGGCACACAGGCACAGGCTACAGATTCTTTGTCTTCATAAATTCTGTCTAATAATATATTTATAAAATAGGGATAAGATTTGCACCTTAATACAATATTGCAGAGGTCGGATCTGATGAGATAAACGCAAATTTTTTTATTTATTGGATATAGTGACTACACGAGGAAAACGTTCACCTGGATGGT
Organism: Luehdorfia chinensis; assembly: GCA_019845155.1. Lineage (NCBI taxonomy): Eukaryota > Metazoa > Arthropoda > Insecta > Lepidoptera > Papilionidae > Luehdorfia > Luehdorfia chinensis. Next base: position 127,570 of record JAHVAK010000657.1, read on the forward strand.
AAGTGCAACGTCTGCCTATAACAAATTCTGCGTCACTAAGAACATGTCTGTGTGGCACCACACTGCGTCCGTCACCCTGAGACAGATCAGTTCTAAGTCTCATAGGGCTAGAGATTACACTAGCCTTCAGTGCCCTACAGACCGAAACACATTAAAGTTTGCACACTACTACTTGAGAACAGAAGAACTAGCCCTGCGGTGATACCTACTTAGACGGATTCCCGCATAGAAATCCTACCACTAGGTCGAAACGTTTCTGCACTGTGGGTTGATTGTAGGTTACATTCATAACATTTCAGGTCTTATCATATAAATACGATATCGTTTTTACCGTAAGAACGTATTACGATTACTTGAAGACACCAAACAGTAAAATAGTAAAAATAACGAATATAACGCGCGTTATTTTTGAGATAGGATAATACATAAAATGCAGGAAACCGTCTAGTTAGGTGCCACCGCATGGCCAGGAATTCTGTCTTATAGCAGTAGTGTGCAAACGTAACTGTGTTTAAGTCTTAAGGGCACTCATAGCTTTTTAAATTACTGGGCATATGCGATCTAAGACGAAGAACTGATGACTCAGAGAGGTCAGAGATGTCTTAAAAAGACTTTGTTTTTAGCCTGCACTGACAGGAGACTAACAGAAGTTTTTTTTTATTACACTATCTGTAGGGAGTCATTAGATTTTCACGACATTTCTCTTCTAGTTATAAAGTGTGTCCGTGGTAGCTCAAAGAGCAGTGGTAGCTCATGGGCCTGGTGCTTGCCTTTAATTTCATAGTAAGCGAGTAACCTGGGTTCGATCCCCGGTGCCCAGCACCTCTAAAATTGTTCTACAATTTTATGTGCTGATTTACGACGTGCTTATCGGTGAAGGAAAACATCGTGAGGAAACCTGCATGTCCGAGGAATAGAAATATCGTGCACATGTAAAGTCCGCCAACTCGCATTGGAGCAGCGTGGCGGATTCTTCCTAGCTCCAAAAACGCTCTCAGAAATGAGAGGAGGCCTGTGCTCAGCAGTGGGACATTTATAGGCTAAAACTTTTATAAAGTTGTTAGTCTTAGTCGATTCTAACGACACCCAGGGGAGGAGACAAAGAACCAGACTTTATTACAGCAGTAGCAGTAGTAGTCGAATGGAATAGTATTAATATTAATATAAGTTCTTACATCTTATTAAAAAATCACTACACTGGGTTTTCTCCTGTATCGTGTGTGCGTTTTACAAACATAAATTTTACATGCACAACACAACCAGACCCGAAAACCAACAGTTTGTGTTTTCGCACAAATGTTACCTCCCAGCTGGCATTCGAACCCAGGACCCGCAACGTACAAGTCAGGTACTCTAAGCACTAGGCCACGCGGTCGTCGACTACTATAATAAAGCTGGTGAGTTTGTATGTTTAATCTCGCCAATCTCGGAGAATACTAAACAGACATGAAAAAAGTTTTTGCATTAGATAGCCCGCTTACTGTGTAAGGTTAAAAGCTATGTAAGCGTAGCTTAACATTTTATGCGGGTGAAACTACAGGGCACAGCTAGTAGATTATAAATTCTCTGTCTAGTTTAGTAAGGAGCACCACGTAACCGACAAAGATGAAACAGTCGTAGGATGTGTTGCACACGCACACGCCTGATTAGCGGGCGCTAAAAAACGAGAAACGAAAATGTACCGAGCGGTGTGCTTAAATAAAAACCAGTTATGTCTTGCATTATATCCTGCTGTAACCAGCCCGCATCAACAATTATTACGATCTAATAAACATTGATTGAAACTGCACATTGCAAAATTATAATATGGCGGGAAAGGTGTGTTGTTGTCTTAAGAAAAGAATATTTATCGGGAAAGTATAATAGCTAAATTATGTCACATCACTATTCATATTATATGAGTTAACAAAACCCAGCAAGAAGTAACAGCCGATAAATATCCCGCTACTGAGCCCAGGCCTCCCTTCATTCTTGTGAAAATAAGGGTTGGAGAACTTCACATGTCATGGAAATATTTTAAGATCTCAGACATGAAGTCGAACTCGTGATAAATCGACACTCGGAATAGTAATTAACAATTTAAGTGATGCTGGCACCTGCGATCGAACCCTGGGGGTTTACTGTGTAACTCTGGTTGCTTTCGTGATCGGTTTCATTGGATCCCATTAACTCATCAAATGAAACCGATCACTAAACTAACCAGAATTACATAGTGGACCCCCAGGTCACTCGTGTCCAAAACCAGTTGTGTAAAATGTTCATGAATAAAATGTTTTTCAGACTTATTAGGTAAAGTAACACTGTAGTATTGCCATAATCAACTTTGTTTAATCGAAAAAAACGACGCTGTCAAGGAAAGCCTTGCTTCATCATGGTGGCATCCACCTGTTCGGAAGCTATGAGATTTTCCAGACATTTTCCTCATACATGACACAAAGCGGCCAATTTTCTTTCTTACTGCATTAATCATGTATTTTATATATAAATCATTACTTTAAAACTTAAGATTCTTCATAAGATACCCCACCGAGTTTCTATACTTTCCCAAAGACATCTAATAGAAAGAGGAAATTACGAGTAAATAAAAAAGAATCCACTAAGCTTCAAGGTACACAGTCGTACTAACGTAAGTTCCGAAAACGCACAGATAATATAGCGCTTAATATTTTAACTTACATATTAAGTACGAATGCTAGCTAAAGATTAAAGTTTTACATCCTATAACAACTTATGAATCGAAAAAATTTCTATTTTTCATATTTATACGAGTACAAAAAAACTCTGTCATCACCGACATATACAATGCCTACGTAAGTACATAGGCGTTTCACAGAAAACCCATTTAAAATCCACCCCAAGTAGACATAGAACAAGATTAACGAAACGGCTTTGAGTCTCGTCCCGCCCCGCGAACTGGGGCGGGCGGGAGAACGATCAATACCAGACCAAATGGCTTCTAATCTCATGCCGATCTTGCGTCCTTGTCGCGCCCGAGATGTGGATGCCTCAAACTCATCTGCTCCTACCACAAACTCTACTCACTTCCACATTAGACTCAAATTCCTGTGCTCAATATTGCCTACAAGCTTGTTGTACGTTTAGGTATGTGGGCCAGTTGCCAAGTTGGTTATAAGTAGGTGTACATTGAGATGTACCGAATTAGCCCGCCTACACAGCTTTTGTAGAATAGACGGATAATCGTGATTTACCTGCAACTAGTTTGATAACGATGCAAAGACTCGTCTTTGACTATGACATCTGTAAGTGTTGGATAAACGTCCGCGTGTCCTCATGGTCGGAGTAACTGATTACTGCGCCGCGGGGTCGAATTCGAATCCCGACCGGAGCCAAGATAAATTGTGGGTTTTCGAGTATGGTGGTTTTGTGATCAGCCTCGTTATTCTTGTGGTGCTATGGTATCTCTTGCGGAGTTGATAACCTCCTCCGCCTAGAAGGATCAAGTAGAGCGCTTAGTTCTACAAATTTAGAATATGGTTTTTGTCATATGATTGGATTATTCTTGCTGCCTTAAATATATATATATATATATATATATATATATATATATATATATATAAGATATCCTCGTTTACATTCACGTACACCAAATCTTATTTAGTTTCTTAGAGTATTGTAGTTCGTTGACAAAAAGGCTGTCTAAAACAGCCGTTTCGTCACTTACAGAGCTTAATGTATGATGATGTTCTCCTATCTGATTTTCGACCACAGCGTCAAATACCGAATACTGTCGGAAGTCAGTAACTGCGCAGGAGATATTGAAGTGCCACAAGTGCAAACACAGGGGCACTCACTCGTTCAATCGTACCCGTGCCCGATGTAACGATCATGCGATAAGATCATATATAGTTCATTAGAAACAGGCCAGCCGCTCTCCTTAAAAAAATACTGCAAGTAAGAAAAAAAATACTCTAAAATTGTTTATTTGAGTAACCATGAATTCGGCTGTGAAGATCATCGAGATTAAACAATGTTTGATAAATAAAAACAAATATCAGAGTACGCCAACACGCACTATAACTGTGTTGTAGTGAGCAGAATTTTCACGGCTCCACAACCCTTACAGTATGTAAGCCATATGTGCCCAATTGTGTTACAGTTACAAGCTGTAACTTTATTACATTTATTCCGTTTATAACTCATACTAGGCTGCATTATCTATCTTAATACAACGACATTCTCTTATTCAAATCCTATTCGCTTTTTTATATTTTACAGAAAATACAATCGATGAGTTGTGCTTAGCCTGGACAAGGCACAATCCTATACCTAAACAAATTTTAAATACCTAATACAAAATAAATTCTGATACATTTTACGTAAACACAATATACTAATAATATATAAGTACTATAAATAATAAACAAAGTAGTTAAAATATTTAATGAAAATAAAACTTATGGCATTAATTATTTAAACCTTTTTGTTAATACTCGTATACCTATGACCTTTTATAGTGTCTGTAAATATATCACTAGGTGTGCTTTAATATACATATATCAAAGCACACGTCACATCTCATTCCGTTAACTAAAATAATTAATTTCCTTAATAAAAAAATGCTTGAAATGTTTAACATGCTTGGCGGGAAAACTAAGTACTTTCATTATTAAGCATATCATATCTTGAAAACTATCAAAGCATAGGCTTTTGGCAGCATCTCGAAAAGTGGCGGCAGCATTATTACTGTATTTTGTAAGTTCTGTGTATTTTTTGAGTGTTATTGTTTAATATTGATAGTTTATTATGCTGCAAGTGCTCGTGAAAGTGTAAAGTTTAGTAAAGTTTCAGCCTATAAATGTCCCACTACTGAGCACAGGCCTCCTCTCATTTCTGAGAGGGTTTTGGAGCTAGGAAGAATCCGCCACGCTGCTCCAATGCGGGTTGGCAGACTTCACATATCTTCGAAATATTTTTTATTCCTCAGACATGCAGGTTTCCTCACGATGTTTTCCTTCACCGCCGAGCACGTGGTAAATCAGCACTTAAAATTGCAATTAACAATTTTTAGTGGTGCCGGCACCGGGAATCGAACCCAGGTCACTCGCGTACTATGAAATTTAAAGCGAGCGCCTAGCCCCTGAGCTACCACGGCACGGCACGGTACAGTGATTGAAAAATTCAATTCAAGACTAACATTGTACTTTTGGTTTTGTCTCCATCAGTCCAACAAATCTTCAGTAAAAGTCAAACATCATTTTACTGTCGATCAATATTTTTAAATCTTACGCTGCTTGAAGATTGAATACCTGGATATATTACTTGACACTGATAAATAGTTTACGGCTGTTTCCATAAATAAATACCACCACACAAAAACCTGAAAACAAGATTTTTAATTACAAATAAGTACCTACTTCGAAAATAGCTATATTAAATACTGCAAATAATAATTATAGCATCGATTACTATGCGATAATTCAGAATCACCGCAAACGCACTGGCCACTAAGTGACGCGGGTCAGCCGTTCGAAATTTGAATACAATACGAGAAATGCGATGCCGCTCGCCGTCGCGCTGCGTGCCTACTTACGTCGCAGAGTTGAGTGACGACGGCATATTTTAGTCGCTGATATCAATGAGGACACCGAGAATTTATGCGTGAATATTTTCTATAGCTCTCCATATTGAATTCTGTTAATCCTACTTAATACGGAACAAAAATCATTATATATTTAAAACAAATTTAATATATTTTGATAAAATGGATATAGCAGCGTATCTTACACTTTTATTATTTTTATGAAAAACTGCAGGATTAATACTATTTTCAATGCGGTAGAAAATTAATATGAATATTTAATATGTAATATCCAGTCCCGAACTAGGAATACCTATTTACTGGGCACGTACAAAACCTTCAATGACTTGATAGGTACAAACATTCATAATAGTTCATCATATAAATGTTTTCCTCTAGCGGGATTCGAACCCACACTAGCTCACAGTGCCTTTCAAACGGAGACACAGTAATGTTTGAACACTACTGCCTCACGGCAGAATAACTGGCCTTGAGGTGTTGCCTACCTAGACGGATTTCGGTACAGAAATCCTACCACCACTGATATGTCCGCGGGGTAACTGTCAGTATTAATCGTGGATTTTGGGTTACAATCCTAATCGAAGTCAAAATAGCCGTGCCATTGGTGAAATTGGCCAAGATGATAACATGATTATTATTACTGCCAAGAATTATATGCGTGTCATATTATATATTCTTGTAAATCTATCAATGTCATGAATGAAGCAACCGGTATTGAAGTAGCGTGCTTAGTTTGCGTGCTAAGCCAGCGCATCCTGAATGTGGACGCACCATATCTGCAGCGGTGCGCGAAACGGTACCTTTGTTGATAATCTATCTGTAATTCTGATAACCAAAAAAAACGTAGATAAACAAAATTTTGTATCGTCCCAATAACGCTGCGACTTCCAGGTCCATAATTAATTAAAATAAATGTACTATATTTATACATACTAAATTTCTTACAATTAAATGTAATTTGTAACAAATATGGTCTCGAAAAATAGATTTCGAAAATTTACTTTTCGAAATGTTTGGTTTCGTTACTTTATTCGGTTACTAAACCACATCTATTTTTAAAAGAAATTTTTGAATCTTGAAACACAAAACCCACTTAAGCTATTCACATTTAATTTACATAGATCTCAGATATTAACATCGAGGCCAGCTTAGTTTTGTTTCGTCGTAATATCTCAAAACTTTTGATTCAGGAACGGTTAAGAGACAGAAACATGCTCTTTTTGTTGGATTCTTATCTCAGTAATAGGATACAAATGGTTCAGATTAAAGGTTCTAACTCCGTAGGCTTTCAAGTAAGTGTACCACAAAAATCTATTTTGGGTCCGCTTTTGTTTCTAGTCTATATAAATGACATACCATAGTTCAGAAGTTCACAAATATTGTGTTGTAGGTCAGTCAAAAACTGACAACCTAAATTAAGTCAATAGTGCCCTGATAAATATTTTAGATTGGGTCCATAAAAACAATTTAGCTCTTAATACCAAAAAAACAAAATGTGTTAAATTTGCATTACCAAATGTAAAAACGGAACATTACACGGTACATAGTAGTATTTTTGAGGATCACATTAGATTGTAAGCTTCAGTGGAGTAAATACATAAATACCTTAGATCATAAACTCAGTTCGGCTGCGTATGCTGTTAGAAAGATCCGATAGCCATTGCAAGACTAGTTTCCATTATTATTTTAGGTGTCCAACGACGAAGAATATTGTATCATATCGAATAAGAACCATTTGCGAATCTGTGAAGCCACACGCTTTCAAGTTATGCTACTTTTTCGAGGATAAACACCACAAAACGTACAAAAAGTTGAAATGGCCATGGCTAGAAGGGGGTCGAACGCTTTAGGGGGTCGTTTTAGAGTGGTGATGAGATGAAGAATCGGTGCCCGAATTATCGTTAGTACGATCCCGGATACATTGTATAATGTTTAATGATTAAGATAAAAATAAAAGAAATACAAAACAGAGTATTCACGAAGTTTCTTTTGCTTGTTTCTTCTCCGTCAGAGGAACCTCATTTACGAACGGTGGTTAGACGTTAGACAACAATCTTACGTTCAAAAATAATAGATTTTCATTTTATTTCATGAATTCAGTTTTCGCAAACTAAGGCGTGGTAATATTGCTTGTTGTTGATACTTTGATAAAAAACATAAAATACACCAAAAATGAGGTGATCGCTTCCAAGTTTTTTCTAAATTAATGGATTGTGTACATAATATATTGCCCACGGGCAAAATAATGTAGATAACAAAAATACAGTTTGCTACTAGATACTTCTAAATTCGTTTATATTCTAGCCCGAGGTTGACGTTAAGGGTTTAGTTTTTTTTTGGAAGTTAATGACAAGACTGGCGAGTCGATCACAGGTGGTAATTGCCTGTCTTTAACTTGCAGTTTCACTGAGAAATTTTTCATTTGAATATTCTGTGTTACAGCAACAACAGACATCCCGGTCTTAAGTCTTATGTGCTATGTAAAGCTTGCTTTTTGCCCTTCACACCAAAACGCAGTGGTGTTTGTACACCACTGCCTGATGACAATATAACTGGCACTGCGGTAATGCCTACCTTAGTAAAGTAGTTGTAATTTAAATCACCAACCGAATTCTTCGAAAGCTATTCATTTATATAAACATAAACTGGCACGGCACGTGACACACGCGGCAGTACTAAATCGTGAACTGTAGAACAATGCGTTTGCTCAGTAGTGTCCCACCCACCATAGAGCCCATAAATAAATCTATCAGCGTTCGACTACCATCTTTTTTGGGCCCTTAAGCACTTATGCAACAATAAATTTTACTTTGATCAAATTTGAAAAAAAATATGCTATACAAAAAAAGTACTGAAACCACATCAAAAGTGGCAGTCTGAACAGAAAGTATTTAGAAAGTCATATATTTTGAATAGAAAAAAGCTGTGGTTTCAGTCTATCTAATACTGGTTTGCATTTTACATTAATTAAGATGTTTTGGTATAGCAAAAATTATTGGAAATTACAAGAGTAATGGATGAGGCTAGCCGTGTGGCGGCGCCTTAAGAGAATCTACCACCCCACCTCATCCCGTGGGTATCGTGAAAGTTGATTGAGGTAAACTAAAAACCAGAAGAAGGGCATCAGCATCTTTCTGGGATATCTGAATAAATAAACGGTTGCCAGAAAAATGACAGGCAAAATCCTCCCAGAATGAGAGCTACAAACTTTTGTAGCAATCAGACACAAATTGGGGGAAGCCTATGTTCCGCAGTGAACTAGTGATGGCTGAAATGTTGATGATGGAAGAGGCTGTTCTTCTTCTTTTTTAACTTCGAGCCATTTTTGAAATGTCCAGTAATAATTTAATTATAACAAAGATAATTATATATTTTAAGTACAGCCATTACAAACAAATTCAATTTACAATCTATCATAAATAATCAATTTATAAAAATACAAGAAACGAGAGGAATCTATTCCCCGGTTACCCGGGCGGCGCTTTATTACGAAACAACTTTTTTCTCTACATTTCGTGATCGATATCATCGATGTTGCCACATTAAAAATAATGCATGCTATTGTTTGTTATCTGGTACACATACAACTTTACCAACTATCTAATACAAGTATTACTTATGACGTAATTAACTGGAGAAAACAGATAACGTATTTCGCATAAGAACAGTATGTGATATTCCAGTTATATACCCGTATCTTGTGTATAACGAATATTTTTTTCTTTTGTAATACTCCGCTCGCGTGCATTGTAACTTTATTTAATACTTATCGTAACGCTATGCTATAATATCTTAATGACATGCTATTTTAAGACTGGAAACATTGCTCGGACTGCTCATTTTTAGTGTATGTCGTAAAAAAACTTCTAAAGTAAATTGGTTAATTTACAATGGATGCTGGATGCGTGAATCCGAAATTCGGACTTTGTGGCGCTTTTTGGTAATGATGATGTAATGATGATGATGATGAAGCATACTGAATAATAAAGTATGTAAGTCATTTCACTGAGCTCTTTCTGCGTAGATCGGACCAAAAATAATAATTAAAAGCTGAAGGTACTCCTTTTTAGCTATGACATCGGGACATCTGTCAACTCAGTCCTCCCGTGACCATGTGTGCTGTAAAGCGCTCGAAACGTCGGGTTTTAAATAAAAATTAAACGCGATAAAATCCGTAAAATTAGTTTCATTTAAATATGTAAGTCATTGCTAAAAGTGGCATTAATGCATTTTTATTTGTATCTATAGTAATAATGTTTATTTCATAAAGGTTTTTGACAATTTATGTACGGTTGGGAGTCTTTTAAGTGCCTGAACGACGCTTTTGCCAGTAACTCCCGCTCTACCATAGCCGTATAAAACATACTTGACAAACACTGGCTTACTTATTAAATATTCTTAAAATAATTTCATCTAAACGTGTGTGTTTGTGGTTGTTGGTGTTGGTGTCTCAGGGTGACGGGCGCAGTGTGGTGTCAAACAAAAATGTTCTGGGTGACACAGTATTTGTTGTGGGCGGACGTTGCACTTAGCACCAGGTGAACGTTTTACTCGTTTCGTGACATTCTATAATAAAAAAATGAGATAGGGCGGCAAATTTTATTATAGCGACACGGCTCGGCTAAAACTAATTCAAACAACTGAAAATATTGTAAATAAAACACATAGTGTTTCACGTACAAAATTAAAACGAAAGGCAAAAGTATTCAGATCGTGAGTCCGTGATTACTTAATCTGTAACTTAGTATTACAATTAAAAGATAAGCGTGCAGACCAACAGCGTCGTCATGGTAACTGTGTAGAGATCGAAAACGCTAGTTAAACGATGTTTTTAATACGTTGGAAATAGTGGCCGCCTCGCTCGCGCGGTAAATGTTCACGCCGTATGATTTTATGGTAGAGTTGAATGGAAAGTGACAGTTATGCAGGGTCTATTTGCAGTAGTTTATCGTTTATTTACAGACTGGTTTACTGTACTATAGCACTATTGTTATTAATGGATAAACCGTGTGCTCGGGCGGCTTTCACAGATCAGCACTAGTTGACAGTCCGAACCATGGTCTGTAGTTCATGCTTTATAGGTCCATGCCGTCCTTGTATAATAATTATTTAAAATAGGTAACCTCCCCCCACCACCAAAGCGATGATCTGCATGGTTTTGCGGAAAGTCGATACTTGCAGGTAGCTGAGGGCCTGGTTTTGTGGTGGGGATATGGTGGTAGTCCTGAGTTCAGCAATGGACTTATGATGTGCGGAAATAATAGGAATAATGATGAATGCGATTTTATATTATGCGTTTAAATTTAATAGCAATATCACAAGGAAAATTCGGCAAATAACTATTTCTTATCAAATTATAAATGCAATCTTAGCTAAGGTGGAATATTAATTTATTTAATAAATATAAAAAAAGAGGTAGTGGTTGCGCAAAATAAGGTAAATTTCGTTTTACAAACAAATACTGTACATTTCAATTGCTGATTTATATGTTTTTTATGGACTTTCGGAAATATTTAAAACTGACTATTTGCTAAATATTTAAAGACCACGAAGTCTAAACATCCAACGAATTAGACAGATTATTTATTATTTGCGGTTTGACCAGGTTTTTCACATCCACAGAATAAAATGTATGTAAGTAGAATTAAAAAAGGTATAACAATAAATACTTTTGTTTTTATTTGCATTACTGCGAAAGCTATGAAATTTAAATATTTTATCTGTTAAGCAGATTAGCAATGAACTTGTGTTAATTTATTGTATTTAATCTGTGAAGTTTCTAACATAAATATCAGATTAGCGACAGCAGAAAAGCACGATAACAACAAACAAAGTCTCAATTAAACAGTAAATTAATATACAAAAGGGCAATTACATCTCATGATCGAGCGACGCGTGAGCGCCATGACGGTAGTGTACGAAAACGTATATTTTTGATGCAGATATTCTAAACAGAACTTTATTTCTACAGACATAAGAATTTTCAGTTAGTAAAAGCTGATTTGCACGCGTGAAAAAGGCGCGCACGCATCATGTTCGCCGATCGACGACCGCGCTTTCACTGTCGTCCATCTTTGTTCAGTTCGATTTTGATATAAAATTGGAACGTCCAACGGTTGTATTATGAGCATGAGCTGAATGATTGAGAAATATACGATCATGTATGCGGTATGTGGAACGATTTCAGTTTGCAAAGAAAGCAAAAAAAACAGCATTGTGGGGAGCTTAAGACGATTACATCTATTGTCTTATGACCAGTAAACCTGAAAAGTTATACATATAATAACAGAACCAACAAAGAAGTAGCGTCCCAAAAAATATTCAATCAGGTGGAGTTAATAAGGACCAGATTCCTAACAATCGTTCTGTATCTCTTTATTTATTTGTTTCTTTTTCCATTTCTTTTTTTCTAACACAACATAAGAGTGAATTGCGCACAGAATTGTAAGTCGAACAATTTACACTGCGATTGTATTTCAGATGTGTTAATCTTGTCGCAGCATTGATTTACTAAAATTACTTTATTTTATATTAGCCGTCTAAAGGCTTAAATAAACAAAGATAAAATATCGTTGAATTTTTTGTTATCTTTAAAAGCTCAAAAAAAAGAAAAAGTTAAACGTGACCCGATGATCTGCGGCAATGACCAAAATTGTGATTAACTATAGATAGCAATATAATGAATATAGAATATGAAAACTGTACAGACATATTTTCCGGAAAATTGTTAACTAACTGAAATCAAGGAAAAGTGGCCATTCTGCTCCAGTGGGATTATTTGAAATAGAAGTGCCCCCTGCAAATAAACTCACGACTCACCTGATGGTGAGAGATCATCGCCGCCCCTGCACATACGAAAAACTAGAGGAATCGCGGTTACGTTTCCGGCCTTTCTATTAACTCTCCTTATTAACTCCACCTGATTGAATATTTTTTGGGACGCTACTTCTTTGTTGGTTCTGTTAGGTCCTTTGAGATTTCTCTCTTGAAGGTCCCTGAGTCGTATCGGTTCGGAAATGCCGCAGGCGGCAGCAAATTCCCCAGAGTGATCGTGTGTGGCAGACAATTCCTGGAAAAGCGCATAGTGGTGGAATAGTTGGCATTCTATCAAGGTGATTTAGTTGGAATTATGTCATCACTATCATCATTTCAGACCATCACTAATCTGGAAGATTTCGAAAAAAAAATATAACGAAAGAAGAAAACAGAGTATAGAAAATAGAGAGACGGTTCAGAAAGTTACATGTTTTGAATTAAAAAATTAAAAACGTCTAAAGTTGAGGTTTAATCCTTAGCATTTCAGCCTTTAACTAGTCCATTACTGAACCTAGGCCTCCCCCGTAGATTGCCACAAAAGTTTGTAGCTGTAATTTTATGGGGAATTTGCCATAGTAAGTTAGCCACGCTTGGCCGGCTGGTTGGCAACCGAAGTTTTTTTATACAGATGTTGCACGAAGATGCTGCTGCCCATCTTCTGGTTTTAATTTTCCCTTTATCGACTTATACGACACGCACGGGACGAAATGAGTGTATATATTTCAATTTTTTTTCTCTTAAGCCGCCACCACACGGCGTATCTTGTATTGTGCCGCTATGTGCCATATGCCTTTGAAATACTTAGTAGTAACTTAGTAATACATAGAGGTGTGATAGGTCAGCGACTTGACTTTGATGCCCGGTGCCGGCCGCTCTAAAATGTTTCTGCAATTTTGAGACCTGATTTACCACGTGCTCGGAGGTGAAGGGAATCATCGTATAGAAACTCGCAGGTTAAAAAATATTCTGAGTACATGTGAAGTCCGCTAACCCGCATTGTAGTAGCGTGGCAGACTACCCGTCTCATGGATTTTTAAAATTAAAGGAGTGCTTTGGGACAGTCATAGGCTGTTACTTTTACTGGTGGTAGGATTCCTATGCAGGAATCCGTCTAGGTAGGTACCACCCCAGGGCCAGTTATTCTGACGTGAAACAGTAGTGTGTAAACATTACTGTGTTTCGGTTTGAAGGGCACTGTGAGCTAGCGTAATCACTGGGTATTTGAGACTTAAGAACTGATTTCTCAGGGTGACGGGCGCAGTGCGATGTCACACAGAAATATTCTGGGAGACACAGCATTTATTGTGGGTGGACGTTGCACTTATCATCAGGTGAACGTTTTGCTCGTTTCGTCACTTTGTACAATAAAAAAAAAAAAAAAACTTTACTTAGATAGTAAGCCCGTCACGTTTTCAAACTTAGTTAATGAGCATTTAAAATTATAGCTAGTACGGGGGATCGTACTCTGATTGATCCGTGGTGCGTGTTATTGTCGACTCAACTTCATTAAGCATCTCTGGTCACTGCGATTGTGATGGATCCCCCCTTAAAATATTGTGCTGTGTAGGTGATGTAATTGCTGTTAGCCTTTTTGGCTTTTACAGCTTCATCGGATACTGTGCTCGCGAGCCAGGGGCCCGCGTGCCAGGTTTGGTTTGACCAACCATAAATACTTAAATAATCGCCTACAAAAACCTCGAAATTCGGACTGTGACGCGTTCGCTGCGTGCTTGCGCGATTTCGAATATCTCAAATGATTTTAAGTCGTCTAATGACCGTCCGAATGGAGGCTGCGGGCCTCCATTCGGACTGTCGACTTGTGTGTCGGTAACTCTGGGCGATGAGAACCGCCCTGGAACACGGGTGTATCGTGTGTACGCGGTGTGATTGTCGACTGCTGCGCGCCGTGGTGCGTGTTATATTAAAGCTATTAACTGTGTGTACAGTGTAGCCTGGATCGTGACTGACCGTATCATGGTCAGGGAGTGTATCATGGTCAGGGAGTGCATCATGGTCAGGAAGTGACCCCCCTTAAAGGAGCGACAAGCTACACGGTTTTTCGGAAATTCGATGTTTCACGTAGCTCAGGACCGTGTTTTATTATATATGGGAAGGTCCCCTGGCTGTGCCCATATGTTCAGCAGTGGACTAATGATATGCTGAAAAGATGATAATGGTGGTGAAATATCTAAAACCAGAAGACATGGTTCCTTTGACCGTTTGGAAAAATAATACTATACAAATCAATACTCACAGGGGACGTGTAGATTCTGTTGCGACCGATAACTTCATTAAAGAAGTGTTGTGGGTTGGTAGTGTTTTGCATAACTACGTCCAATTGCGTACAACGATATTAACATCGTCGGTGAGTTAATAAATGCCTTTTACAATTATAGATTAATTACGGTCAAAAACAATCACAATATAAAACAAATGTACTCGTGATTATTCATATTTATCTTGTTCATCAATAACAATTTATCTACCATGTGGCAGCACAAAAACCGAGCGCTACGCGAGTGATCTGAGTTCGATGCCCGTTGCCACCACTCAAATTGTTCTGACATTTTAAGTGATGATTTACCTCGTGCTCAGGGAAGGAAAACATCGTGAGGAAACCTGTATGACTCAGGGACAAAAAATATGTCAAGGACATGTGAAGTCCGCCAACTCACATTGGAGCAGCGTGGCGGACGCTTCCCGGCTCCCAAACCCACTCGGAAATGAAAGGAGGTCCGAACTCAGCAGTGTGACATTTATACGCTGCCACCATACTAACTCTACCAGATTTACTTTGATTTACGAAGGTTACTTTTCCCTCTAATGACAAAAAATGATAAAATGTCATAAAATTTATGTTTTCGTTAAAAAAAAATAGATGAAAAAGATATAATTACTTAATTTAATTGTAGAAAGCGCCACCTGTTGACAAATACACATAATTGGATATAACTGACATTTTTTTTTATTGCATTAACACCTCAACAACTTTTGTTAGGCGATATTCGGAGGAAGGTCTATGTAATGTCTGATAATCAGGGACAGAATCAATGCGTTTGCGAAAACCAAACAAATATGTTCTGTATTGTATATATAAAAAAAAGATTTCAACAACAATTTTATTGAGAGGCTTAAGGAGCTTTGGCGTGTCCGCCACGCTGCTCCGGTACTGGTTGGCGTTTTTTTTTAATGGAAGAAACGAGGAGACGTGCTAATCGTTTACCTGATGGTAAATGCAACGTCGGCTTATAAAAAATGTAGTGTTGCCCGGAACATTACGGTGTGACTCCATATTGCGCTCATCACCCTGAGACAGGATATCAATTACCCTATAATTACACTAGCTACTCGTAACAGATCGAATCACGATAATGTTTACATACTACTGCTTGAAATCAGAATAACTGCCACTGCGGTGATGCGTACCTAGATGGATTCATCTGTTAGTATGCGGGTGAATTTTTGCATCTGAATTTTAAACCAGTCCCACTTGACTCATGGAGCTGAAATTTGGCATACCCAAGTAACCTCGATGACATTAAAATGATATGATACCGTGGAGCTGGTCTGATGGAGCTGGAAGTTGGCCATAGGAATTGCTCAACTAAGTACGATGTCCACTGCTGGACAAAAAAAATTGTTCTTGTGCTTGGGCCATAAATATGAGTATTGTTTAAAACGTCTCGTCATCACATCACAGTTTAAAAACCCAATAGCACATTAAAAAAATGACACATAAAACAGTTATAATTATTATAATGCGTTACAAATAAAAAAAATATTCTACAATTAAAACAATTATTTCACACAAATATTTACAGAGTATGACGTCTTTGCCATTACCGTCACAATAATAGGAAAGCGAGTTCACTGCGGGAAAGGGCGGAAAGTGGGAAGGGGAATAGCGTACATAATTCCACGAAACATAAATTACACTGGCGCTCTGTCATACTTTTATAACTGGCAATGTATTTTATTATATATTTGTTGATTACACATAATACCGAACACATAACATTTCACATATGTAAGAAGCTTTATTTATAAAAATGCCTCACAGTGGAATTCCTCTGTAACGTAGATGCGTTTTACAGATTTCCAGTCCATTAACACAGACCCGGAACAACTACCTGTGAAAAGTAAAAAAGTAAAGTTTCAGCCTATGAATGTCCCACGACTGAGCACAGGCCTACTCTCATTTCTGAGAGGGTTTTGGAGCTAGGAAGAATTCGCCACGCTGCTCCAATGCAGGTTGGCGGACTTCACATGTCTTCGAAATATTTTTAATTTCTCAGACATGCAGGTTTCCTCACGATGTTTTCCTTCACCGCCGAGCACGTGGTAAGTCAGCACTTAAATTGCAATTAACAATTTTAGTGGTGCCGGCACCGGGAATCGAACCCAAGTCACTCGCGTACTATGAAATTAAAAGCGAGCGCCTAGCCTACCTGTGGGCCGTACAAATATTTGTCCCGCGCGGGAAACTAACCAGCGGCCCATAACGCAGAAGCCAACCACTTAGCCAATACGCCAACGGGGCCGACAATTGGCATTAAGTATTGTCACAAAATTTTCTTTTCGTTTTTTATTTTCTTTTATTAACAATATATATCATTATAATAGGCTTATATTATCTATCTGAGTTAGTCAGTAGTCAACATATCTGTTTATTGAGATCCACGTTTCACATTCTAACCTCAGCAAAAATTTAACTAACTCGTAGACTAAATACTGACTATGCCTGTAAGTTTGACACTGCGCCTGAACCTCTTACGATCGCATTGCTAATGCGTCCTATGAAGGTGAATGTGTACCTATATCATATACGACAGACAGCGTGGTTCAATGTGGGCTTAGAACCCAGCTAATATATGTGTCGACTAGTTTAGTTTAGCTCCCGGGCAGGCGCTGACCGTTAATTACATAGGCCCAGATCAGATGAGGGTGGAACCAGAAATATTGTTAATAGCGGTTTTTAGAGATCCGCGTACAGATTAGTGAAAGAAAGCACTTTGAGAAAATCTGAATGTCTGAGAAAGATCACCAACTAACACTGGAGCAACATGGCGGACTCTTTAAAGCACGAGAACCGTCATAACAAACGAGATGAGACCTGTGCCCAGCCGTGGGAGATTCATAGATTAACTTTTTTATTGAAGAAGGCAACGAGGCTACAAAATAGTGCACCTTATGGTAAATGCATCTCAAGGTAAATGTATCTTATGGTAAGTTAGCAAATGCTGTCAAACCCAGATCATTTCTCTGTGGCATTATACTGCGTAACTCACCCTGAGACATCAGTCCTTAAGTCTTATATGCCTTGTAATTTCAAAAACAATCAGTCCGCAACACAGACATGTTTGCGCACTCATGCTTGACGACAGAATAACAGGCTATGCAGTGGTACCCACCTAGGCGGATTTCTGCACAGGAGTCCTACCACCACTAAACTAACGAATATAAGGACGAGCGCCTCGGTATCTGAGTAAAAAGTCACGGTACTCTGCGCAGACGACAACCTTAATATTCGAAAAATATCTAAATGAAAATGAAAAACTAAAAAAAACAGTATCATCACAACTCTCATCAATTTATTTTTAAATTTAAACATAAGACTTTTATTCTTGATGTACGAGTAATGTTATTATAACGTAATTGATGACATAATCGTAGTTTCCCAAAGGATGTTTGTCTGCGTGAGCTCAGGTGCGCCTTTGGTCGGCCGCTTGCTTATTGTGCAGAATATCAGGGCTGCCACATTCATTGTTCTGTTCATGTCTCCTACTAAAATACATTTTTACTGGTGGTAGGATTCCTATGCAGAAATCCTTATAGGGTCAGTTATTCTGCCATGAAACAGTACTGGGCAATTATTTTTATGTTTCGGTCTGAAGGCCACTGAGTGGTAGTGTTATTACTGGGTATATGAGACTTAAGAACTGCTGTCTCAGTGTGACATGCTTTGTTTTGGGTAAACGTTGCACTTACCATCAGGTCAACGTTTTCTATAATAATAAATAAATCTCATATCCGTTCATTAAAGCTATTAGATGACGCTTTAAGATGTTCCCAATTGTAGTCAGTTGCATACGCTCCAAAACTAAGAATTTTAAACGGGCTGTGGATTTAACACAATTAAATATACCATAATTTCAGTATATTTATAAATTCTGAGTAAATAGCTTTATATGTATTAGAATTGTAGACCTCTGACCAAATTTTCGGGACTAAAAATCGACCTAAACGATACCAATATACTAATACTAATCCATATTAATATTATAAATGCGAAAGTAACTCTGTCTGTCCCTCTGTCTGTTTGTTACCTTTTCTCGGTTCAACCGCTGAACCGATTTTGACGAAATTTGGCACAGAAATAACTTGTATCTTGGAGACGGACATAGGATACTTTTTATCCCGGAAACTATTGCGTTTGTATACGCACGTTGTTTTATATACCTACTAGCTGTGATTTCACCCGCGTAAAGAAGCCAACCTCGATCGATGATACTTCCTAGTTGAATTCGGATTCTGTCGGATTTTGTTCACAATTTCTTAGTTTTACTGCGGAACCCTAATTATTTTTTTAAACTAAAGTAGCCTATTTTACCCGCTATAATTTCAGCTATCAGTCAGTGAATATCCCGTCAAAATCGGTGCAGCCATTTTGGAGACTAACCGGAACAAATACACAGGCAGACACAGACAAAAAAAATTAAAATTGTTTTTTTCTTGTAAATACCGTATATACTTTTACACATCACAACAAATTTTACTGACATTTATTCCTAAAAGAAACGTAGTAGACGGGCTGGTGCTGTTTTCGCTATATATACTAACATAACAATTACTTCTGTACGGTGCCAGGGCGGGTCAGCTTATTAAATAAAACCATAATTCTATGAATGCACTAATAAATATTGTCTATGTTTGGGATTTGCTACCGAGTCTAACGACATCAACTAACATCAAAAATGTTAAAATAAAACGAAAATACACGATCGCTATCCCTATTTAAGATGATCTCTCGGATTCCCGTAATTTGGAGCGTGGGAAACGACAGCCATGAACGCATTCTCTGACTACATTATCAAATGTTACTTGTATGTTCTACGTTCAAGATCTCATTACAAATAATTTATATAACATAAGTGCATTCTGCAGGATAACTGGATACATGTACTGGTGTTTGGACTCCTGTGCAATAATCCGTCCAGGTTAATCTGCAGTGAAAAAGTTATGTGCAAACATTACTGTATTTTAGCTTGTAGGGCACTGAAGCTAATGTTATATAATGACTTAAGAACTGATGTCTCACGGAGACGTGCGCAGTGCGGCGCTACAAATAACTTTAAAACTAAATGTTCTGGGTGGCACCGCAACTTTATGGGCAGTCGTTGCACTTACCATCAGTAATGTTCTTCCTTTATAAAAGTATAAAGATTTGAGACAGCTTTCAAATTAACGCGTCTCTTTTAATTTATTTTGTTAAAACATTTTATTATTTTTAATTTGATTACGTGGGAACATTACAATATTCCCGATCGCACATCGTACCTTGAAGTAAATCACTGTTTCTAAGACATAACACAATGACCACAGATAATCGTAATAATATGTTTTTCTTAGAAATTCCCGCGCTCACAAGGCAGTGGACGCATAATAGGTTGTACCTGGCTGGTTTTATTATTTTATCAAAAGTTGCTCATCGATAAGAGTACGTGCCTACTGAATCATGTATCATCGATTCCCAGCTGAACTTAATAGCGCAATTATTATTATGTTTGGATCGGGATGTAGTTACGTATTGTGACTGTCCCCGTGTGAAATTACGAGTACATACTTTTATTATTTCTATTATTAATCGGAAGCCATAACCGGTGTTATACAAATACTTAATACTTGTCTCTTTTTTCAACTATTGACGAGCTCCTTCGACAAGTCTAAGCAAGTACCACTGCTTGGACGTGTAGGTTCCTTTATTTTTAACTTTAGATAAAATCATTGCTGGTGATAATAACCTGAACGCAGAATCCTTGCACAATGATTCGCTGCCGTTAGACTTGGTACCATTCACATCCACCCAGCCGTAAACATCTACGCCAAAACGAATGAAAAAGGAATTAAAAGAACAACCACGTATTAATGATGTTATTTTTAATATTCAGGGATTTCAATTTCATATTCTTAAATTTATTTTCAATTACGATACGATCTTTGCTAGATCGATTTTAATCCATACGATACAGATCGTGCATCGATTCAATGATTTACTGTCCAATGCGATCCAAAAGATAGATTCAAATAAAAAGATCGGGCATTTTTTTTTATTTGATAAAAGTGACGGAACGAGCAAAACATTCACCTGATGGTAAGTGCAACATCTGCCCATAACAAATGCTGTGTCGCCCAGAATATTTCTGTGTGACACCAAACTGCGCCCGTCACCCAGAGACATCAGTTCTTAAGTCTCATATACCCAGCGATTACGCTAGCCCTCAGAGCCCTTCAAACAACAACACAGTAATGTTTGCACACTACTGCTTCACGGCAGAATAACTGGCCCTGGGGTGGTACCTACCTAGACGGATTCCTTCCCTAGTCCTTTTATTATTATTTTTTTAAATTACCTACTTTAATTTTTAAATATTAAATTCTTAAATTCAATAACATTAGGTATTGAAATAAAAATACACACCCAATAATTACGAAGGTGATTTTTAATCTATGCTGTAGGTGATTCTCGAACGGACGTAGAGGCAAAGGTGAACCGAACGGTCCAAGTCAACATGAATATGCAAATCTGACGATCTTTGTTACGTCTTTACATAATATAAAAATCTATACCACTTCGTATCTGTGGTAATAAATACTATAACGACATCTGTTTAATAAAGTTAACCTTGCTTTGTATACTGTAATTCAAAGGAACTAATTTATGTTTTTTTGTTATGTTCATAGTAATGTGATGAATACATTACTTACTTATAAATTTATTATAAATGAGCATTGTATTGTGTGTATCTCAAAGTTCATTGTAGATGAAAAAGTTAACACCTGGTAGTGAATTGTATATTTATTATACTCCACAAAGTGACCTGGTTCTTTTAAATTTCGGTATTTATTTCATCATCATCATCATCATTTCAGACTATCACTAGTCCACTGCTGAACATAGGCCTCCCCAATAGATTGCTACAAAAGTTTGTATCTCTCATTTTGGGGGGATTTTGCCATAGTTGCCACACTTTATTTATTCAGATAAATGTTCCTGCCCATATACGGTTTCACGGGAATTCGATGGATGCATGCTCAGGACCGTTTTTCCAATCCACAGGGGTGGCGTCTGTTCGGCAGTGGACATGTGACTGACATGATGATGATGATGAAAACACACAAATATACAGTGTATAAGGTGTCGTAAGAGACGACTAAGGTATTGTACGGACAGCCTTTATTCGTGCAGAATAACACCATAATGCATTACTATCACTACACTGCTCGTGGGAACGCAATGAGGAGTAAGAATTTTTGACTCGAACCAAAATAGCGGCGACGTGGTTCGCCACCTGTCACGTCTCGTTTCCTACGAGGGCGAAAAGTGGGCTACGTGAGTGGTACCTACCCCTTATATGGGAAAAAGTCGTGACTGTATGTATGTTTACCATCCAAGACAGCACCGGAACTTACAGGGTCGTACATCAGCTGAGATCGTAGTCGAGGACTTACGTATTCAGAAAAAAACAATGAGCATCTCAATTTATGAAACGTATCATTGACTATCGCGTGGCCTAGTGGTATTACCTGAATGACTGAGAGAGCTGACATCTACTCCGCAGGTCCTCGGAATCCCAACTAGAATTTCGGGTCTGGTCGTGTAGTGCATGTGAAATTTATGTCTGTAAAACAACCCATGGTACAAGAGAAATCCTACTGTATCTACATGTAGTCATCGTTTAAAAAAATAGTTTTCACGATTATATTATGTCATGTGTATGAAACATTACACAATTATAAGTTATTTAAATGGAGATAACATATTCTCGAATAACATTTAATCATGAACACGTCAACCTATTTAACGGAAGCTGTTCCAAGGTTATTGTATCGAATTTAGATTAATTAGTTTTATACATTAAAACTACTGACGTTTCCCTAATGTGGTTTCGTTTTCATTTTTTTATTTTTAATGATCCAAATAGGGAGTCTGATGCTGGCCGTAAATTTTATTGTAAGCGAGAAATCGGAGTTCGGTCCCGGTGCCAGCAGCTCCAAAACTTGTATATTACTACTACTTGTAATTGCAGTGCTGTTTCCTATTACGGATTTACCACGTGCTCTTCAGTGGAGGAAAAAATAAGAAAACCTTCGTGTCAAAGGCAAAGGATTAGGTGGATGCAGTACCACCCCAGGGCCAGTTATTCTGCCGTGAAGCAGTAGTATGCAAACATTACTGTGTTGTGTTCGTTACTGTGTGTGTTGTGTTCGGTTTGAAACGAATCGAATCGAATCGAAACACACACACAAGCTAGCGTAATCACAGGGCATATGAGACTTAAGAACTCATGTCTCAGGGTGATGGGCACAGTGAAGTGTCACACAGAAATGTTCTGGGTGACACAGCATTTGTTATGGGCAGACGTTGCACTTACCATCAGGTGAACGTTTTGCTCGTTTTATCACTTTATACAATAAAAAAAGGTAGGAAGTGGACATGGGGTAGTAATGCGGAAGTTTCGAAAGGAACGGTAAAGGATACTACTACTTCAGAAGGAGAAGGAGGAGACAGCAGTAGCTAGGAAGACCGTGTCGCTTACCCAGTACTCTACTTTATTTGCCGGAATAGGCAACGAGGTCAGTCACTCCCTGGCCAAATTATTAACATTCAATGATTACAAATTAATTATTGGAATGAAAGGTAATAAATTAAAATATTATATCCGAGTGTAAGGGAGAATGTACCGGCTATTTCTCTAAATACCAACCTCACTAACACGCGACCCAGGCACCTCGGCTTCCTGCTGACTGACAAAACCTGGTACTCTAGCGGAAGACTTATAGTTGAGTCTTTGCGAATTTGCTAAACCCAAAACCCATAAATGAATTAAGGGGAAACACTAGTACTCGTATGAAACTATCGGTGCAAAATTCACCAATCCACCCGTTCAACAGAATGGTCAATCCTTACAAGAAATGCGAAAATCAAAAATTCAGTGTTGGACTTTAAAACAATTGGACAAAAATACTATGTACCCGCTGTTTATCAGTGCAGAAATAATTCATTTCCATACGTTTTTATTGTCCTAGTAATGCTTAATTTTAAAATAAGTCATCCTGAGAAAATATTTCTTTGCAGTTTTCATAAATTTCCTTTCAGTAAAGTTAGTGATGTACTGATATAAAAATACGGAAATAGATGTGTAGGTGTAAGTATGTTTCTTTAAATAGATCCCAAATTACAGTTTGTAGGATTTCTATGCAGGACTCCGTCTCGGAAGGTACCACCGCAGTGCCAGTTAGTCTTCCGTGAAGCAGTAGTATGCAAACGTTACTGTGTTTCGGTCTGAAGGCCACTGTGAGCTAGTGTAATTAGTGGGCCAATGAGATTTTAGAACTGATCTCTCGGGATGACAGCGCAGTGTGATGCCACACAGGAGTGTTCTCGGTGACGCAGTATTTCTTACGGACAGGCATTGCACTCAATTCCTTTTAAATCCTGTAAAAAGAATTTGCTAACTTTTACAATGTATATGTGGTTTCTAAAATCCTTGTAAACCCCTTTAGCAAAATCTCATATGACATTGTACATTTCTTTAAACTGAATTTGCACGGAGCAAATGGACAATTCAATAAGCGATGCGATTTGGCAGCATTTTTTAGTGTAACACGCTATACTTCATACACTTGCAAAAGACCTGCAATAGGACAAGTATAGGCTTACAAAGGAAACCTGTTTAACTAATTGATTGAAGATTTGAACCGGATATTGATAAGAGAAAGCGCACATAAGTAACCCTCCAGAGAGCTGCCCCCGAGAGGAATATTAATTATCGGTGCTTGCGCAACAGCGATCGGTCGTTATCCATGCAAATTGATCTCTCATTAAGTTCCTGCTTACAAAGTGTCAGTCTGAATATCACTTTACAATTTAAAGAAATCGTCAAAATCATATTTTATAGAATATTTTCATTTTTTTCTTCAAATTTGAAATTTATGTCAATTTTCAGAACAGACAGGAGGCCATTTTTCATCTTCAGTACACAGTTGCTTCCTACCACTTCATCTAGGAGTCCTTTCGTTACAGTGACGGAAATGCTCATTATGAATACCATTCCATGACATCTCTAGCGGTATTATTATATTTATTAATCGATTGACCTAAACAGAAATCGAATGAAAAACCACAAAATTTTATCGTAGTGGAGTGTCTAACCAACTATCTAACCTGCATTGATGTCACACTCATGCAATTCGTTTCGTTTATTCGGTACTCTATGTCAAATACTACGAAAGTTTGTTAAATGCAAATCAACCTATATGAATCACAACCACAACAATAACACCACGTCACAGGGCAAGCGAAAGATGACTGATCGAAAATTCCTCTGGAGAAAAGTTTGACAGGCTATTACGAATGCGCCACGCGCGGGATGCGTACGCGCAGCCATCCGGCCGCTTTCTCGTCGCGCCATGGTAGTCCCATCCGTGTTTTGGTTAGTAAAATTACAATAATCACTTACATCAATATGTATGTATCTTCACTGTAACAACTACAATGAAGACTGTATCTTCTCTAGTTGAAGTTTTTTTTTATTTTATTTTTTTATTGTATAAAGTGACGAAACGCGCAAAACGATCACCTGATGGTGAGTGCAACGTTCGCCCACAACAAATGCTGTGTCACCCCGTGACACCGGCGCCCGTCATCAGACATCAGTTCTTAAGTCTCAAAGTGATTACGCTAACTCACAGTGCCCTTCAAACCGAAACACAGTAATGCTTGCACACTACTGCTTCACGGCAGAGTAAATGGCCCTGGGATGGTACCTACCTAGACGGATTCCTGCATAGGAATCCTACCACCAGTTAAAAAATTGTTCCTGCAACTTTATATCTAATTGCGAGATTTATTAATTAGTCCATGTTTAAACATTACTCAAAAACGTTTTTTGTAATAAGACTGTTAGTGTTCTAAACTAAATCTGGAAGCGAGCACACTTAGCTTTGTAATCCGCAACCATCAAACTGTTGTAGGTAGTAAATTGCTACACATTTCAAAAGAAAAGAAAGAATGAAAGAAAAACTGACAGTAACATATTTATTTGACAACACACACGACAAAGGGGAATTGAAACTAGTCCATAAAGAAAATCAAAGTCAATAGTTTTGAAATGTCAAAAAGATCCCGCCTCAGTTAGCACGGGTTTGCAATCGGGACCATCATATCATACACTTTACCAAATCCTATACAATTTTCCAACCGCTGAGTTTAACCAAAGTACATTGTGGCATAGCAAAAAATTCCATCCACATCACCTTATGGTTGGGATTCCACCACTGTGCGCTTTTCCAGGAATTTTCTGCCACGCACGGCCACTCTGTGAAATTTGCTGCCGCCAGTGGTTTTTCTGGACCGACACGACTTTAAAAAACGGCATATTCCATTCTCAAAGGCCGGCAAACGCACTCGCTTTTCCTATGGTATTACGGATATTCACCGCCCAAGGTGATTACTTACCTTCAAGCGAGCCATTTGCACGCTTGCCCCTCTTCTATAAAAAAATCTAAACGTTAACACGAAACTGCTTAAATATATATAATTATTAGATGATACACAGTATTTTACTTAACTGTTTGTGTAAAACGCATTAGCATTTTAAGCTGATTCGATGAATGTAAATGAGTGTCACGTCGACTCCAAGTTGATTAAAATATACAAAGAATCCACATATACACTTCCTATTCCAATTGATTCGCTCCAATTAAAATAAGTTTTCCATATAGGTACTTTTAAACAAAAACCAATGGAACGAGCGCAAAAAAATACTCAACGTCACGTTAAGAAATATAATAGGAGGTTAAGTAATACATTTTAAAATACAAAGAGGTCAAGAAACAATGCAACGTTCGCCTGGATATGACATTCAAGAAATTTTAATAAGTTTCGCAAAGCAGCACTGAGATGAGTTAAAAAATTAACATTAATGCAACTCCGCTCAAACCTTGGCACTACTTAACGCGGCTATGAACATACACGGATCTCTGACGTTGGATAGAAGCGGCATAGAAATACTAATGTAACATTGCTATGTAAGTAAAAAAATATGGTTTATTTTTTCTATGGTCATCAATTTAAATAGCTGGTAAATTCAAAACAAAGGACAACGCTTAGAGATTTAAGGCTATTCAAAATGTGATGATAATGAACCTCTTGGGATGTAAGCAAAAAACTAAGGACCTACGGTATCGATTCCCGCACTGGGTCATCATTTGCATGGCCTACAAATAGTAGTTCTGGGTTTGTGTGTGTGCATGTGGAATTCATGTCTGTAAACGCAATCTCGACACAGGTTAAAACTTAGTGTAGTCAACATTTAAAAAAAATATTCGATTAGTAGATTTATTTAACACTTTATCCAGGTACGCCACCATCAACAAAATCATAAGTTTTATATACGTATTAGTTCGGATCAAGATGCCTTTGTATTTACATATTAATGAAATAGTATTGGACGCTTCCAGAATATGCGTACTCTATGATAAGTAGTAAAGCACACTCAACGTCGCAATATATGGAGATTATAATTAATTTAAAACATTTCATAAGTGTAGCGTGGCCTTATCTAAATTCTCCGCTTATCTTCCATTGCTTTTGTACTTAACTTTGCAATATGATATCGCTTTGCAGTAATTTTTCCGCGTATGATGTCTGTAATGATCATATATTTTTTTTGTAATTTTAAATGGTTTTTACTTTTATCACTATCACCAGTACTTATACAAAAACCTCATCATGTTTTTGGTTAGAATAGACAACAGAAAAAAGAAGTTAAGCTCTTAATTTTAGATTAAAGTGGATTTCCTCTACGTCAGATTCCATTTTATTCTACAAGAAACGCATACCATAATTGCTGCAATAATTTGACTTACCAAATTTAGGTTGAAGTCAACGACCAAAACACCCGTGACAAATTTCATATCAAGCTATGACTTCAAGATCAGACTTCAAGCCTTTAGCAAATATTAGTTGAATGGTAGGTATAATTTATACATCTGTATATTTTTTTTAAATTACCAAGAGGTGGTGCTGGTGATAGGATTTCTATGCAGGAATCCGTCTAGGTAGATACCACCCTAGCGTAATCACTGAGCATGAGACTTAAGAACTTATGTCTCAGGGTGACGGGCGCAGTGTAGTGCTACACAGAAATATTCTGAATGACACAGCATCTGTTGCGAACGACCGACTCTAGTCAAAAGACTTTTTTTTGGGTAATAAAATAAAAACTATATTAACGCAGTTTACATTACAAAAAAAAACATGTTTTTGAATTAAAATATTTTAACATTGAAGTTTCACGAATAGTAGACAACTTTCCCGCGCAATGTTATTTCGCTGTGTATTGTGGCACAGATTAAATATGTTTATACCTGCTACCGCCAGTTGGTCCCACGTGAACAATCTGTTATCAAACAGATGCGGTTCGGGAAAACATGCGGTTTGCATATCAAAGGCTACCGAGATAAGAGAGGAGGAAACGTTGAATATATTGAAACTATGACACAAGCTTTAAATATACATTCGCATAAAACTTGTGAATTTCTGCGCTCCGAGTCACCGTCGTTAACATTTTCTTAAGAATAAATAACTGTAGCTGCTATTTACTTTTTTATGGAAGACGGCGGCGAAACGAGCAGGCCATGTTCACCTGACAGTGAGTGCAACGTCCATAACAAATGCTGTGTCACCCGAATCATAGCCGATAGGTGTCCGACAGAGTAGAATAGCACCTACCTCCTTTCTACAAAGGTGTCGTAAAAGGCGACTAAGGTACTGTACGGTCAGCCTTTATTCGTGCAGATTAACACTATAATATGCAATGCTGTCACTATATACTATACAAGGAAATTTTTGTATGACTCGTACCAAAATGGCGGCGATTTGGTTCTCCACCCGTCACGTCTCGTTTCCCACGTGAGCGAAGAGTGGGATACATGTGTAACCTCCGTCTACCCTTATATGGGAAAACGGTGTAATTATATGTATGTATGTATGCACACAGATCAATTCTGTGTGACACCACACTCGTCATCTGTTCTCTTCAGTCCATGCCCAGTAATTATTCTGGCTGTCAGTGCCTTTCAACCGAAATACAGTAGTATTTGCACTATATTTTGACGGCTACGTGGCCTTGGCATAG
Organism: Luehdorfia chinensis; assembly: GCA_019845155.1. Lineage (NCBI taxonomy): Eukaryota > Metazoa > Arthropoda > Insecta > Lepidoptera > Papilionidae > Luehdorfia > Luehdorfia chinensis. Next base: position 156,367 of record JAHVAK010000657.1, read on the forward strand.
TGGTCAGAGTATCCGATGAAGCTGTAAAAGCCGAGACGGCTAACAGCAATTACATCACCGAAAATATATATAGTGGTCAGACTGCTTGACTTCTACGCCGCGGGTCCTGGGATCAAATCCCAACCGGAGCCAACATTTGTGCGGAAATAACAGTCGTTGGTTTTCTGGTCAGGCTGTGTTCTGCATATGAAATTTACGTCTGTAAAACGCACCTACGATGCAGGAGAAATCAAAGTGTAGGACATCGTATTTCTTTTATTAAAAGTGAAAATGACTACTGCTTTGCGATAGAATGGGCTCGAAATGGCAATAGCTTAGAAGAGGACGCTGGTATTCAGTAGACAACAAAATTTGAATGCGTTGGACATCTTTTTTGCATCAAAACGTAAATTTAAATAGTAATATCGTAAATTTCAACAGATTGGTCCAAAATACTTCGGCTTAATTCTTAATTTGACAGAAAATAGACAATGCAGTGATCACAACTGAATAAGTCCTAAATAACACGGAACGTGGTTAATAAGTAACGTAAAACAAGTTTTTCATGTCTTTATCTTCTTTCATGTATATTTCTTTGCTTTTGTATTTAAAGTAGTATATATAACTTGTATATATGATATGGAAGTTATTTTTTTTAAACATAGGTATGGCAAAATCTGTTGATAATCGAACACACCACATAACTTAAATGAAAATATATTTAATATTACATAATGTATTTGCATGACGGCCGTGTGGTGACGGCATAAGAGAACCTACCACCCCGTCTCATCCCGTGGGTGCCGTAAAAGTTGACTGAGGGAAATGAAAAAAAATATAGAATATATAATATTTATAGGCAGCCGCATCTTCCTGGAACGTCTGAATAAATAACGCCTGCCCAAAATCCCCCAAAATGAGAGCTACAAACTTTTGTGGCAATCTATGGGGAGGCCGATGTTCAGCAGTGGACTAGTGATAAGCTGAAATGATGATGATGTTGGTGATGATAACATGATGTAAGCCTCTTCTTTTCATCAAAGGAGCGACGTGACATACGGCTACAGGTCTGTTGACGTAATTTATATATTTATATATTTATTACGTAGGACAGTTACACCAAAAAAATACATAACAATAATCTTACATACAATTCTGTTGGCCAATTACTCGTAACAACATTTGTAGGTGCGTACACATTTATTAAAAAAAGAGGAAAAAGAAAGTTATTATATATTTAAATGTTCGCGTAAATATAAGAAATCATTAAGTTATTATATAGTTATCATATTTACGTAAAAGAAAAAATTTAAAATAATTAAAATAATTAATCTTAATTATATAAAAGAAATATCTAAAAAAAGATTTAAAGAGGAAAAATGTAAATAATAATGTCTGAGCAATTGGCTTCAGCGCTCGTGTTGCTAGTTCGATATATCAGATATTGCCTATATATTGCATGTTCTGGTAGTTTTATACATGTGCAATTTATTTCTGTAAACCGTGTCTGGACGAACGCGTGACCTAGTGGTCGGAGTACCTGACTTCTACTCCGCGGGTCCTGGGTTCGAAACCCAGTCGGAGCAAACATTTTTGGTTTTCGGGACTTTTGTGTTCTGACACTGCATCCTAGCCTACCTCTGATCTTATCGCAACAGCGTGAGATCTGGTGCGGGTAGGTTGGGACGAGTAAGTGCCTCTGTGTTTGCGCTTACACTTGTGGCACTATAATATCTCTTGCACCGTTCACCACCGATAATATTCGTAAGATGCCGCCGGTCGAATCGTAAAATTTCTGTAAAATGCTCCCCCGGTACAGAAGAATTGCTTGTGTAAGGCATAATTTCTCCCGTTTTTGTTGAGTAATAATTCCATGTTAATAATTCCTGACAGCGCTTTCCTTAGCCGTAGATCATAAGGAAAATGTACGCTTAATTTTAGTGCTCATCTTTAGGAAACGAACGATCTCGGGACGTTAGTGGGCACAAAATACAATTCAATAAAACAATTTTGTAAATGTAGTATTGTATTTTTATTAAAAAATTTTCACACATTACAAAATCCTTTTATAACTATAACTATGATTGTTTTCGAGCAAAATTTCCAATTTATTTCGCTACAACGTAATTGATAAGTTATCTTAAAGATAACATTTTCGTGATGAATCGACGAACAGTTATTAACGAAATTAGATTGTAAAAGCAGAGGTGCAGTCTCGAATTATCTACTAGAAAAGTCGGTTATTAAATTATAAAGTAATTTCAAGCTTTAAAAGTCAAAGTAACTGTCGTAACATAAAGTAAGAAGCTGCTTAAAGCTTTCTGTCATTTTCGTAGCATTCTATGATTCATCAATAAACCTTTCATGCTAAATATGTTCTCGTAGGTTGAATGAAGCACCTGATAGCCTCGAGAGGACATGAAATGGAACGAAATATTATTTATTTTTCAACGTAAGATGAATTTCTTTTGGCAAACGTACTTTTTTTACAATGTACTGCCGTTTCGTAATGAGGTTCGCCTGACGGAGAAGAAACAGGCAAGAGAAACTCCGTAGGTATCCATTTTTTTGTACGTTATTCCATCCATGTTAGATGATCCTCCTGGCAGATTTTCGACCACGTCGACAACTTCCGAACATTGTAGGATATTATATTGCTACAAGTGTGCATCCGTGTGGTGGCTTAAGAGGATCTACCACCCCATCACATCCCGTAGGTGACGTAAAAGTCGCCAAGCGCGGCAACTATGGCAAATCCCCCAAAATAGCTACAATCTTTTGTGGCAATCTATGGGGGAGGTCTATGTTCAATAGTGGTAAGCTAGCGATAGGCTGAAATGATGAAGTGTACGCGCAAACAAGGGAGTACTAACTCGTCTTAACCGCCCGATGTAACGCGTATGCGATAAGATCGGAGGTAGCCGCGGATGCAGTGTCAGAGACAAGGTAACAATCACAATGCAACCGAAAACCGGGAATTTTGTTTTTTCACAAATGGTAGTAAGCTTAGCTGGGATTCGAAAGCAGGACCCGCAGTAGTCAGTGATCTCTAAGTCATGCGGACGTCAAATATTAGATATTATGATAATTAAAAAGGAATGCAAAAGTTATCGTAGACAAATTTTTCTACATTTCTATTAGTAAATTGTGGTGTCTATAGATACTGGCTGCATCAAATGCGTCGGCTGGACTGGAGAAGTCTACATTCACATAGAATATCAGCGCAAATTAGCAGCATGATGCTGCTCTATTTGTGAGTGCATTATAAAGGACCAGTCTCAGTGAAGAGTTGCGGCATTTCACATCACATCTTCCACATTATCAACATCACTGCTCCTTTCCATTAACGACTGTATGGCCACTCCGTAAATTCAAGTGAATTCTAAAGAGGAAAGCACAAGATGACCACCACCGTGTGGGCCGGCAACAGTGAGTACAGATTAATATTTAAAAATTATTATATCAGAAATCAGTGCAAGACGGGTATTTTTTTTTTTTGGATAACGTGTCGAAACAAGCAAAAAGCAACTGATGGTAAGTGCAACGTCTGCCCATAACAAATGCCGTGTCATCCACAGCATTTCTTTATGACACTACACTGCCCGTCGTCTGTCGGCATATTTTAGGGTCTGGTAAAACTGTGATGGCAATCTTGTCATCAATCGTATACCATAAGATTTTTTGACCTTTCTCGTAGACTTTCACGACACCTATACGCGATTTCACTAAGAACAATCTAACAGACAAAGCCTATTTTGCACGGCCCCGGGTGTGTGCTCTACTGCTCTGCTCTGCTGTCTCTCTTGTCGACTAGCGTGCCAACCTCGACTTTGATTTATAATAAAAGTCACTGTGTACAAGCCATCTACTATATAACAATATACTAACTTATTAAACATATGAGATTTTCTTCTGAAATACATATTATCCCCCTTTTAATTTCTGAAATATGTACTAAGTGTAATGTAAATATATGTTTCGCTGTACGTGTTTACGCACGAGGTATTGACGAATTTTTTTGTTCCTTTTTTTCACTACTTCACTAGATGTTAATATTACTATACTACAATATACTAATACAAACCTGCTGAGTCAGATAGTTTAATTTTTATAAGAATTTCCATAAATATATATTTTATTTTACTTACTATACGATACTTTAGTAAGTACATTGCTATTCGTTCGTGCTCGACGACTGATCTCGATGTCCGTTTACATGTTAAAATAATTTTAATAAAAGCAAAAGTCCCACATTAAATAAACATTATATTTCTAATCACTAAGACAATAAAAGTTACGTATTACTGTTTTTGATTTTTAACAAGGTTAAATATTCGTTCATTTACGTATATAACAGGCTGCCGTGAAAACAATTTGTTTCAGTACTCGTAAATAAATGACTGGTCGTAAATGGAGAACGAAAGTATCCGCAACGAATACGCCAGCGTAAGCAAACGAGATGGTTGATACGAGTATAATCAACGATAACAATGTGATGATGATTCGCGATGACGACCACAGCGACATCTCTTGGTAAACAACAAGAACTACTCATCAGCGTATAGTGTTGTAAATATGGTTATTATCGGATTGTAAAATTTACGTATTGTTGTCGCCATATTGATCTAATGCGAAGTACATTAGGAACATCAAGGCAGACCAAATAGATTAATTTGTCAAAGTACGACAAGTAGATAAAGTGCTACGTCAGACAGATAAACATACCTTCATATATAATATACAGACTGCTAAAATCATAATCCTTCCTTGTCTATGTCCAGTAGAACAAAAGACTGCCGCATCAGACTTCTTAAGATTAACGAATAAAGAAATTCCTAGTAAATAATATGTATAATAATATTTTAACCTCTCACCATCAAGCAAAATACGCGCACAGAATAGGAGTTGCGAAAACTAGGCCGTAGCAATGCAGTAGCTGCAATCAATTAACATCATCATCATCATCACTCTATGTTCATCTTAGTCCACTGTTGAACACAGGCCTCCCTCATAAATTGCCACAAAACACCTGCATCCATCGACTTCCCGCAAAACCGTGACAAACAGGTCGTCGCTCTATCCACGTGCGCAAGACGTATTGAAGTGCCGTAAGTGTTAGCAATAACACAGAGACCCTAACTAGTATCCGATATAATGCGACAAGATCAGATCAAAAATTAATAACGCAATGTTATCATCAGTAATGCAGTGTCAGCTCATAGTGCAGTTTGGGAGGCTATGTATAGGCAGGTATATATTTATACTAGCCGTTACGCGCCCACTTCGCTGGGCATAACGTGTCCAGACCGTTTACCCATTTAGAAGTAAATGTTCGTAAAATCATAGAAATCCGGATATTGACTTACGTCACGATTTCATGAAGACTACCGTATCGTGATTGGTCAAACCGAGTGGCATTCAGCACAGTAAGATATCACACACCTTCTTTATCTTGCTGATAAGCAAACTGCGAGAAAAAAAACAAGCAGTAAAAATCTTTGTCTATAGTATTTACATCTTTAATTGAATACCTATATTTCATCACTTCACATATTCGTATATTTTAATGACGTTCCCTTCAAGAAGCAGGCAACAGTTATAAGTATTCTGCCAGTACTGAAGTATATAGTAGAATATGTTATTCGGGTATAACCATGTCATTTGTAATGATAATAGCATTGCCAGTATTAATAAAAAAGTAGTGTGTGTGCTAGTCAGTACACGTGACCAAAGTGAAACTTAACTTGTATTAGAAATGGGATGAAAAAAAAAACATGAATGACAAAAATAATACTTACTGTAAAATTGCGGCACAACGCAAAATTCCATCGTCACTACCTCGATGGTTGGCATTCCAGCATAGTGCGTTTTTCGCGGAATTTTCTGCCACGCACAACCACTTCATGGAATCTGCTGCCGCCAGTGGTTTTTCCGGACCAATACGACTTAGGGACCTTTAAGAAAAGAGCCTATTCCTTTCTAAAAGGCCGGCAACACATCTGCTATTCCTCTGGTATTGTAGATGTTCATGGGCAGTGATTACTTACCGTCAGGTGAGCCGCTTGCTCGTTTGCTCCCTCTTCCTTAAAAAAAATAACTTTTTATAAACAATTATTCATGATTGACATGATTCACGCTGCTCTAATGCAGGTTGGTGGAGTTCACATGTCCTCGAAATAGTTTTATTCAGACGTGCACGTTTCCTTGCCATTTTTTCTAAAATTGCATAACAATTTTAGAGGTGCCGGCAACGGGGATCGAACACAGGTCACACGCGTACTTTAAAATTTAAGGCGAGCGCCCGGCCCCTGAGCCACCACGGCTCTCGTTTGTAAATATATAATTAAAATAATAAGATATTAAGTCGCAATGGAAATTGCGTTGTTTAAATAACTGTCGCAACTTTGTCTCAAAAAAAGCAACACTAGTCGTTAAACTTAAACTATTTCCAAATTACGTTATGTAGCTACTATTGAACAATTCTTATTTAAATTACAAAAATTGAAAAAATGTTATATTTTAATGCGCACAAATTTTTTAATATCTTTTCATAATCATTTAGGTATGTAATATTTACGGTGCTTGTTATATTATTATTTCTCGTATGACTTCCGTTTCATGATTTTCAATGATAACTTAAAACGATGTGATATGGTTAAGTATTTATAAATATGGTTGAAAGCAAAACATTATAACTAGCATGTAAGCACATTTGTCAACGTACCTTTTTCCATTTATCGATATTATGCTTCATTTATTTTGATATTAACTTATCGATTGATTTTTTACAACTTCGTACAAAGGGCACTGGCCGTTTAAAACTAGGAGGCCACGGTCTAACTGAAACGCGTTAGAATGTTTTAAAATTCTGTTACATTAAAAGTTAAAGCTGTTAATACAACAAAACACCAATTTATGTTGTAAAATCTATCTAACGCTCACCAATGAAACAATCGTGTTGAGACACTACGAGTATCTTAGATTATCATTATTCATACTCTCTTTTTTTCACAGGCTATCGCTAATACCGAAACCTATTTGTTTCTGAACGTAATATAACATAAACATTGTCCTAAAAAGGAAGAAGAGTAAACAATAGAATGTCGTGGAACGTTTTCCTGTAGGAAGAAAATAGTTTGCAATGAGCAAACTTCCACAAACAACTGGCACTGCCGGACAATTGAAATAAACCGTAATAGAAATAATAAAAATAAAGAAGCGTTTTAGGGTAAGTTATATTACCGCGGTTTTTTCATTCAACAGTTGTTTTGAGCCTATAACAGATTTAGTAACTAGTTACGTATATCTTGAAACGTATTGATTTTTGGAAATTATAAAACTTTAACTTTCCTGTCATCCGCAGCACACTAAGTTCGCCTTCGCCTGCCTCGCGCAGTACTCAGTTGTGTGGCGAGTTAGGCCAAGAGACATCATGGACAACATCAACCTGGACATGTTTTGTTTGGAATTTATAAATACATATAAAAGATTATTCGGACCTGACTCCGATGTCCGACCGATTGTCCCGACATTTTTTTTCCAAAAGGTGGCAACCCTGTTTTGTATTATTTTTAGAAGTTACAAAGATTTAGAGAGAATTTATTGTAACTGGAATTAACTATTTATTAAATTATAAATTTGTTAATCAAATCTAAGAATGTGACGTAATAATTCCAAAAAAAACATTTCTAAATAAACCTCATAAGCAAACGCGTCCCCAAATAAGATTGTGAACTGGTAATTTCAACAAACAATACCGTCTGCATTTCACCTAGTTCATTCACAGGTTAATGACGCGTCCGCACAAACAAATGAAGCTTTGCGACAAGCAAAAGTCGCCATTTGTGGGCACAAGTGTTTTATGTATAACGGAAAATTATCTATGTTCGATATGATCTTAAGCATGTAAACCGCTGATCTGGTAACCGGATTACTTAGGATTTGGTTAAAACTCTATAGGTACGGAAATTCCTATTGTTTTAAATAGTGTATGCAATATGCAAGGTCATACACATTTATTTGCCGAGCATCGATATTTTAATTTTATAATCAACCTAACCCAAAAACATGAAATATACATTTGTCGAGTTTGTTTTATAGATTAAAAATAAATCGTTATATTACAAGTAGAAGTACTTACTACCAAAATCAACCGCTAATACTTTAAATCAATTAATTATTTAGGTAATCAGTTTTAAAGTCAAGGTCGAAATTTCTTTATTTAGTTTAGGCTCGTATAAAGCCCTTATGAATGTCAAAATCTACATCTAAAAGTTTAAATCTTCAATGAACAGAAATGCAAAATCTTAACATCTTAAGCTCCTTACTAGCCAGCCTTCTTCAAGCGATTATACAGAGGCATTAACTATATATTTTACTGCATTGTGTAGCCAACAGCGCATGGCGATGGGCTCACCACCTATCACACCAAATGCATTATATTGTTTTGGTGAAACGTGGATTGTGGCGGTCATCTGTTTTGGCAGTGAGTGCCCAGTCTCTGATTACCCCTTATGGGATACAGTCGTGATCTTCTATATGTATGTATTAACTATATATTATCAGTTTAATAATTCATTAATTCATCATTTCAGCCTATCACTAGTCCACCGCTTAACATAGGCCCCCATAGATTGCCACAAAAGTTTGAAGCTCTCATTTTAGGGGATTATGCCATAGTTGCCTTGCTTGGCAGGCGGGTTGGCAACCGCAGTACATTTATTCAGATGTTTCAGAAAGATGCAGCTGCCCATCTTCTGGTTTAAATTTTCCCTTTGTCAACTTATACGACACCTACGGGATGAGATGGGGTGTTATATTCTTTTAACCTGCCACCACACGGCAGTTCAATAATATACATTTTGAACATTCCATGCATTTTTATACACAGGCAATAGGATTAGGTTACAGTAAGGGTCTAACGATGTTTTATTAGATGTGGCAGAATTTTCTCTCGCATTTTAATATATTAAAATACTTATACAAATATCAAAAAAAAAATAAGATAACGAGTAATAAATAATTCAAATAGGTTATTCTCCGACACACGTTGCAATGGAGAGGTCAATGACCGCTCTAACAATATTGACACAGGCAAGAGGAGCCGATATCGCGGCATACAAATATTGTAGCCAAATACGATAGATGCGACGCGTTAGGATCGATCCAGACAAATAAATTCTGAGGTCAGCTCTCACTTTAACGTTATTACTACATGTTGATAGGTATTAGTCATACAAGTAGAAAGCAATCTGCATTTTTAATAAAACTAATGTTACGGATTTAATCGCGTTTAATTTTTTACTATTTTTAAACCGACGTTTCGAGCGCTTTACAGCACCCATGGTCACTGGGAGACTGAGGTGACAGATGTTCTGATGTCATAGTTACTCCGGGGCACCTCCAACTTTTTGATTATTATTTTTGTTGTGATCTACGCAAAGTGACGCTAAACGAATCTACGCCTCGAGCGTCGATGCTGTCTGCTGTCGATGGAAGTCTGCAATTCTGGATCTCCCCAACCAGATCTCATAGATCACAAATCTTTGCAAAAGATCACCGATTTCTACCGAGGATGATTCGTGAGGCTATTGAAATTAAAAAACATCCTAATTTCAATAGAGAAGATGATTGGGTTCTACCACCGGCTTGGGATCCTATAATTAATAAAAATGATTTAAAGGGCTCTAAACATTGGGTTATAAATAGTTAAAAAGTAAACGCAATAAAATTTATTTTATTAAATGTGTAATATTCGCTTAAATAAAGGAAATCATCATCTAATTTTTAGGTGAAACGTTCAATCCATTTATAGAAACGTAAGATTGTATGATAGAATGTCCTATGGCTATGGCGTGGGCTCAATTATTATTCTCCGACTCTTATCATTCCATTTAAAAAACGCACTATGCTGTAATTCCGCTGGTATTCTCCGAGAGCAGGGTCCTTCCCCGTTAATCCATTTACGCGCAACGTACAGGCAAAAATACTTTGTCGCAACGTGGCCCCCCGTGGTCCCGCATAAACCTACGCCAATTTAAAGGTCTTTGTTTTTTTATTTTGAACATAAAGTTACGGCGAAGTTAAAAATGCTTATATGATTTGAACGTTAAACTTTTTGATTTTTTTTTAATACTCAAATTACTTACATAAACGATATATAGACCAGATAAGATTATATTAATTGAATATAGTCTACATTTATGTTAAACGACGACAGTACATTATCGTCAACAACACACGTTAACTTTATAAAACAACATATTTAATTGAAATGAAAAATGAGTAAGAATAGAATTATAGATGTACCAATTTATCAAACGAAAGTGAAGAAAGTCATAATACAAATACATCATTTTCATCACGCGATTATTATGGCGGAAGCGTTGGCGCGAAATTGAATCTTACTTTTTTCTTGCTCGCAAGCCTATGCTACAAGACATTCCTGCCGGCCAGTGTCTGTTACCGCAATCTTCAATAAAAAAAAGCAAGAATTGTCATGCAATTACACACCTACAACGGCGCCAAACATGCAAGACCACGGGACGTGTCTGAGCGCGCTATTAGCACGATATAATATTTATGAAACATATGTTGCAAATCGACATCAGTAGGTATAATAAAACACAAAACTAATAATCGAAATATCTAGTTTCATTAAAATTCCTTAATAACTGTGGCTAATTCTCGAAGATGGTTATAGGCAACATCTATTGTTGAACAATTTCCGCAGCCACCCTTGTCTATATTTTGTAAACTAACAGGTTGGATATCCCGTCAATCTATTTTTTCCGTTAGCGACGCCATATTTGTAAACGTCCGCGCAGGCCAGTGATAAGTGAATGAATTTCGCACCTTTACGCCATTTGGCGAGTGTGTATTGATAGTTGAAAATGAGTAAGTTTTTGAAAAATTATAATTAAATAATTATATACTTTTTTGAAACCCTAAATAATATAATTGTTACGAATCTAAATTATTACAAATCGAATCTAATTCATTATAATAAAGCGGTTGTTTATATTCTGATTCTATTACTATTTAGAAACTGTACTAAAATTATATGACGAGCCTCTTCCTGTTTAATGAGTAAAATTAAAATTTACATAATGTTACTCATATATAACAACGCTAAAAAGACATTAAGCTTCTACCTGTGGACATTCTGAAATTCTTTAAGATAAAGTGTTCCATGTGAGCCATGTTCTGAGATAATAAGTTAGAGACCTGTCTTCAGTGGACTTGAGAACTGCTACAATGTTGATGTATACAGCATATTAAGACCAGGATTCTGCGTTTATTTTTTATTAATAAAACGATGCCTCACAGGAGTTCTCTTGTATCGTCAATGCGTTTTACGGCAACCGAAAACCAACTATTTGTGTTTTTGCACAAATGTTGGCTCCGAAAAGCCAGGACCAGCATCGTTGAAGTCAGGTACTTTGAGGACTGCGCCACACGATCGTCAGAAGTGCCAATTTGTTAGCTCAATTTATAATAATAAAGATATTAACGTTACGAATTCTCTTCTGTTTTTGAGTTTGAGTTTTTGCTTCAATAATATCAACTTGATATTATTGTTTGTAATATGTAATCCCCCACGATATTGTACAATAATTCGATTTGTGTTAAACAAATATTTGAATGATTTCCTTTACGTATTCGGCCCTAATAGATATACGAAGAGCAATGATAATGTACCTTCCTAGAGCACAACTTATAAGGTACATGTTTGCTCAATGCCAGCCATAGTAACAGTTATGTTAGACACCGACCCGAAGTACTTGGTACAGATGCCGCTAAGCGCTGTTTTTTTTTTAATTTAACACTATGACAACAAACACTATGACGTAGGTTTATATCATTCATTTATTTTAATTTGACCTGTCAACTCAAATTTGAACTATTGTAACTTAATTGTTATATAATAAATAGAATATTAGCATTAAGTAGCATAAGTATATTCAAATCATTTTTATAAATCAGCTGAAATAACCTAAAATAACATGCGCTGAACAAAGCATTAAGTAATAGCCAGAAAGTGCTATTCTACTCTGCCGGACTCTTATCGACGATATTTGAATTATAAAAGTTCTAAATGCATACCATTTACTGGTGGTAGGATTTCTATGCAGGAATCTAAGTACCACCACCACCCCTGGTCCAGTTATTCTGCCGTGAAGCAGTAGTTTGCAAACATTACTGTTATTCGGTTTAAAGGGCACTGAGACGTAGTTTAATCACTGAGTATATAAGACAGAGGTACTGATGTCTCAGAGTGACGGGCGCAGTGTGGTGTCACACAAAAATGGTCTGTGTGACACAGCATTTGTTATGTGCAGACTTTGCACTTACCATAAGGTGAACGTTTTGCTCGTTTGTTATTTGTGTAATGAATCCAATTAAAAAAATCTATTTCGCATATTATGCCGTGGCAGCAGTGCCACTAAACCAGTACTTCCGCTTACCGTAACCGTAAAAATACCATTTTTATGGACCATAGATAAAAACAGGTATGAATATATGAAAGCAAAAATTTCAACTGTCGTTTATGACGTCAAAGAGCATTTTATTTATTTATTTAATGATGGAAACATTCATAAACTATTTTCCAGTGTCATGTAACATATCCAAGTATACAATCTTCAAGCAGCAAGACTTCAAAATTTTAGTCGACTTTAAAATGATAGTTGACTTTTACTGAAGATTTGCTCGACAGATAGAGACAAAACGAAAAGCAAAATTTTGCTCTTGAATCGAATTTTCTAATCACTGTGCACTCTCAGGAGCACTTGCTGCATAATAAACTCTCAATATTAAACATCAAAACACCAAATACACAAAGAAATTTGAAATTTATATAAAAACACTACTGCCACTTTTCGAGTTGGCGCCAAAAGTCCAAAGAGCATTTTATTTATATCTTTAATATTCATCGGAAGGAATTTTAGTATTTCGCAAAAATACATGTCTTTAAATAATTGGCATTTTATTTTAAGAATAAATATGGCATCACTAGCTATATCTGATAATAATAACACTTATTTCCTACAGCCGAACACCTATCTCTGAACCGTTAAGTAACATCTTGGTACGCGATAAACACGTCCTTCTTTACTCTGAAGAGATAATATTTAATGGAATTCTCAAATGTTACTTACTTCAAGTAATGTTTATTTTACGGACAACTATTAACGTTTTGTTTTTCCCCTAAACATAGGATGTAATTTATCAAACCTTATCACATATCGAATTATGTCACGGCGATCGATGTTCTTTTCATTTCATTATTAAAATTAATTATATATATTTATTATGTATGTGTGTAAATTGTTGTTTGTATAGAAAAACATACATTTCGATTTTTTTTAAATATGTCTTGACACGCGAGAATTCCGATTATAACATTAATAAAATTCCACTTGTATTAAATATCTTTCCTTTTCGGACATGAAGATATAAACTTTGGATATAAACAAGGACGTAGGATTTAGATCAAACGTTAGTAATGACCACGTGTTGACAAATCCGAGGGCGTCATGTTTATTCAAGAACATTTGACCGATTGCACGAGTTCAAAAAAGAGATGGAAACGTCGATAGATTTTTTTAATCGTTTTTAGGCTTTACTAAATAGTGTCCACACATAAATATGCACGAGTGCTTATTAATTAGTTGTATGCTTGTACAGGTCAGCCGTGTGGTGGCGGCTTAGGCCCGTCTTAGGCCACGCAGGGGCCCATAGGCACACAAAGTTTTGGGCGCTTTAGGCAAGCCAAAAAAAAGCCAACTAAAACATTACAAATTCATAAGGGACTTTTTTCTTATCGTTGTTAATTATTCGTTGAATTCAAAATGAATGTGATTTTTTGATTTATTTATTATTGTTTTTTTTTTTTATTTAATAAAAGTGACGGAACGAGCAAAGCGTTCACCTGATTGTAAGTGCAACGTCTGCCCGTAACAAATGCTATGTCACCCAGAACAGTGTGACACCACAATGCGCCCGTCACCCTGAGACATCAGTTCTTAAGTCTCATATGCCCAGTGATTACGCTAGCTCACAGTGCCCTTCAATCCGAAACACAGTAATGTTTGCACACTACTGCTTCACGGCAGAATAACTGGCACTGGGGTGGTACCTACCTTGACGGATTCCTGCAGAGGAATCCTACCACCAGTTTGATTAATTAGAAAAAATAAATAGGAACTGGTTTTCGACATTTCAGATCAGACAGATCCCCGCGTTCGTTACCCATGCGCCCTTAGGCCAGATGGGCGGATATGAAAAAAATAACGAATGTTTACATACAAACTTTTAAGAGTGCTCAATTATAAAAACGAATATTGGCACGGGATTTTAGTTACTTTTTTTCATTACATAATTATAAAATTATAATTACAATTATTTATACATCACATTGAACCGCAATGCCATTTAATATCGGGTATGGCAAGAGGAAAGATTACTTAAAGAGAGGCGACGAAGTCGACTAGACAGAGCAATTGCGCGATAAGTGCGGGGGGAGGTAGCGACCCTTACTGGTCTCAGCAGTAAAGGATGTTCAGGTGACCTATACTCATTATTATTATTAAGCCATTTATTTATGAATATTAATATGATAACACCACGTGTGCTATTGCAATCGTCTATAAAAATAAAATAAAGAACTGAGTTATCATCAATTTCCATATGATGAAAAAGGAATGACATGTTTTTTTCATTTACAGTAAATCAAATTTAATCTATCTTTGTGATCAAGTGACAAAATTTCGTCTATTTAAAAATAAATACAAGAAAGAGATAGTAAAGAATCTCGATCCAGTTTAAAAAAAATCAAATTCTTAATTTTACGTTATGCATTTCTTCATAAAAAATATGCATTTATCAGCACGTTCATAGGACAGGTCTAAACATATTTGGAAAATTTGGTTCTGAAATAAATAAATAGTCAGTTTTGAAATTTTTGCTATCTCTTTCTTGTAATCACGGTGAGTAAAAGAGAACGTTAACATTTTTGAATGCTTACTACTATATATCTATAATCTCCGTCACTTTGGGGCACAGCACCATCATGTTGGTACTGAAACGTCTTATTTTCGTTGTGTTTAAGTGACCTCGTGACCAAATATTTTAAAGGCGACTCTATGGGGCGCAGCTCAATGATAATGTTGGTACTCAATCTTCTTATTTTCGTGGTGTCTATGTAACCAAGTCATCATATTTTTGAAAGTCTGACAACTATGGGACTCCTCTAAATAACATTTACCTTACTGAAAGATTCAGCGAATAATTTTTAATTCAAATTTATTTTAACTTTTATTATTTAGAAATAATTGTTCCTAATAATAATGCTAATAAATGTGTTAATAATGTTATAAATATGTTAATAATGTTAATAAATAAATAAACAGATATTGTTTTCTTGTGACAACGCTTGCCTCCGTGCCCTGTCGCAACACTGTCTAGACCAGGGATTCCCAAAGTGGTCGAGACCCCTTGGTGTCGAAATCAGTTTCCCAGGGGTCGACATAAACGAAAACTGATTTTGGGGGTCGACGAGCTCTAAAAATCGGCCCCTATTAATTAACATAACTTCTTATTTGAAACTTTCAAAATATTGTGTTACGTGTACTAACTTGTTATAAGAATGACTTATATTTTAGTAGGAAGTAACATTGTTGTACTTTTAAAAAACTCAACAAGTCAATAAGCGTGCACAAGTTGGTACAAGATGAAAAACTCGGCAAGTCAATAAGCGTGAACAAGTTTGTGCAAAATAATGTGTTCGAGCGTACAAGTCTTTCAAGCACGTTTTGACTTGCTCTGTTGGTAAGTATTTTGTATCAATAGGAAAACGACAAGAGAAAGGATTTTTAAAGTCATATGGCTATGGGGGTCTGCGGTATCAGTTCATTTTGGAAAAGGGGTCTCTTGCCCAAAATAGTTTGGAAATCCCTGGTCTAGACGTTGTCGACATTTACGAAAAGATCAAAGGCGTCCCCACCTATTGTAATGTCTTTCTACTGCGGTCAAGGTTTACACAGGAAATTCATATCTCGCAAAAGGATTTAATATGGATTTAGAGCTAATTATTACTGTTATTAATGCTACTCGTAACAATAAGACTGAGTAATTTACATTAAATTAGTTAAGTGAAATCTCGAAGAATTAGCGCATTAATATTACTAATTACTTATTAACCAAAGATAACGCTTAATGGAACCCATTAGCAGAAATATAAGGTTTAATGTTGGAATGACGCAATCATTATGAGTTATTTCGTTTTATTCCCATAAAAACCGCACTTAGACAATTTTTATATTATGCTTCTTTTTAAAAAGATTAAAACCCTTTTGTTTATAGTTAATATTTTAATATCAAAGATGATCAGTGCCTGCCAAGAACTGTAACTGTTTCATCTCCGTCAGAGGAACCTCATTCCGAAACGGTGGTAGATTGTAAAAAAAATGGCGTTCGACAAACGAAATTTATATTTCTTACGTTGAAGAATAAATAATGTTAATTTAATTTTCATTTCATTTCATAAAGAATTGAGACTTTTTTAATTGAATGAAGTGACGATGCAAAATGTTTAACTGATGGTAAGTGTAACGTTTGCCCAGAACAAATGCTGTGTCACCCAGAACATTACTGTGTGATACGACACTGCGCTCGTCACCGTGAGAGCTAGCGTAACCGAAACACAGTAATGTTTGCACACTACTATGTAGGAATCTCTGGGCCAGTTATGCTTCACGGCAGAATAACTGCCCCTAGGATTCCTGCATAGGAATCCGTCACGGCTATATATATATATATATATATATATATATATATATATGTGTGTGTGTAATAGCTTCCACAAGTTGATAAGACTTTTCTGGAGATCTGCATACACCAAAGGAATAACTTAGCCACGATGCTAGACGCTGCTATTCGTCACCGGGATGTTTTATTTTCGGTCTGGCAGATTTTTAGATAGTCATACCGATTCCGAACCGCTACGCTAGCTACCAGCTACCAGCTCAGGGAACGGGCACACGTCTTAAATTTCATAGTACGCGAATGACCATAGTTTGATGCCCGGTGCCGGCACTTCTAAAATTGTTCTGCAATTTTAAGTGTTGATTTGCCATATGCTCATCGGAGAAGGAAAACATCCGCCAATCCGCATTGGAGCAGCCAGGCGGACTCTTCCCAGCTCCAAAGCCCTATCGGAAATCAAAATATTTTCCGACGATTTGCCTAAGTAGACTCTTAAGGGTTGATAATTATTGGTATGAAAAGTTATTTTAACTGACAAAGTGCAGTGTTGCAGTATGGCAAATGACTTATTTCTTACTATCAGAATTTGTCTATGAAGAATCCAATACTATAAAGAAATATCCTATAATGAAAACTTTTATCATTTAAAATAAACAGAAACTTTGAAAAAAATAACGGCTTAGATAAGACGCCTTCAATAATGTTCGATAACTCGGAATAATTTGGTTTGACATCTCCATATTATCATAGCGCGCTCTTAACAATGATCCATCCACCTGAACTCGCCCGCCGGACAGTCTGTAGCAGGACGACGAAACTGTCGTTATCTCGCTCACTCGCGATACGCGCGAGATGCGCTCTCTCCTTCTCCCCGCGCGCCCGGCCACTATTCTCCACCAATCGGCGGCCATCTTCTGCTCCCCCGAGAGCAAGCGACAGTGCGTACTCTCATCACAATCACAAGGAGACGACATCTCGCCGCGCGAGGTTGTCGTTCCTGCGCAAGATGCGCTGTACTTATAAGAGCGCGCGACATTAGTATAAATCCCAAAAATTGTGCCTTTTGAACTCTTATTTTAGTGTTTTCCAAGACTGCAAATCTGTGCTCAATAATCAAGTTACCGTGTGAAGTGAGAGACTGGGAGAGATCCTGTTCAAAATCGGACTTTTTGAGCGGGCTGATATCGCGAAAATTATCCACGATTGGGTAAGTGTCGTTGTGATTAGATTACAATGCAAATTACGTATTTAGTCTTTACGGCGACAGTCGTTCTATACCAGTTTCGATGCATACTAATATAAGTAGGTATATACGCAATCACATTATTATAAATAACCCTGGTTATGTTAGCTTAGAACACAAGTAACAAACATTCCGCCGATTATCGACCTTTTGCCTTTTTAATAAAAAAACGAATAATTTAATCACTGTAGCCCATTTTAAATTAAAAAAGATCGTAATTAAATTAGTTTAATCGGGGAATTGTTTTTTTTATTTCATATTTTTTCTATGGTCACATACGTCGAAAAATATTGTGTGTTTTAATGAAAAACACATTTCTTGTTTTCATATCAAAAATTGTATATTATATTATTATTTATATTATTATTTTCAAAGCGGGTAGGAAATTTACAATTGTGACCTCTTATTTAAACAATTCTTCCTAATTAGATTTTTTATTTATGTTTAAAGAACGATTGGCCGAAGTTTTCTTTCAATATTTCTGTATACAAAATATTACTAACGAATTAAAACCCGACGGAAACATCAGCGTTTATATTGTAACTTTAAATATACATACCTATTTTTATTTATTATTTTGCTGTGAATCAATGGAATTAATGAATTTGGAAAACTATCACTTTACAGTTAAATAAATTTTACTATTTATTTCAATAATTTATATATGTATAAATAGAAAGATTATTAATAATATAAAAAATTAAGCAGGCCAATTTTTTTTTAATTTATATTTCAATTATTATGTCTTTTCTATAATTACGGCAAGTACATTTCATGAAATTAAATTTTACCAGAAATACTATTGCGGCGTACATAATTCGGAATATAAATGTTGGTAAGACTCAAATGCAAACATCTTTTATAACAATTTTGAGTAAAAATAAATAGGTGTTATTTATGCATTTAATATACCCCCGTAGTCCTTATAAAAGTTCTCTATTCGTTTGTTTTTTTAGCAGTAATAAAAATATCTAAAACGTCTTGTTAACGTACAATGTATATTATGAATGTTTTAAGTATTATTTTCGACTTTACTAAGATGTTTATCGTAGACAAAGGGCATTCACATAATCTGTTAGGCAACTGTAGGCGACTATAACTAATATTATAAAATATTCATTATGTCTATGTAATAATGTACACTAAATATTACACCACAAATGTATTGTATTGATAACTAACAGAAAAAATCTAAAACGTCTTGTTAACGTACAATGTATATTATGAATGTTTTAAGTATTATTTTCGACTTTACTAAGATGTTTATCGTAGACAAAGGGCATTCACATAATCTGTTAGGCAACTGTAGGCGACTATAACTAATATTATAAAATATTCATTATGTCTATGTAATAATGTACACTAAATATTACACCACAAATGTATTGTATTGATAACTAACAGAAAAAAGGATAAACACCAGACACTCCACAATGAAGCAAAATCAATTCCTTTTGTCATCACACTCACAAAAGGCTATTACCGCGATAACTAAATTATATTACGACTACTACCATAAACGGTCGCAGACGAAAGAAATTTCCCCGCCGGCAAAATGGGACATTTCTAAAATTTATAAAGTTATAAGTCCTATAAAATATAAAGAACCCCTGTTAATGCGTCATTTATGTTTTCGCATTATCTTTAAGATTACGAACTAACAAATAGTCACAAATAATCCGCACTATTCCATTATTTTAGAACTTTTTTATATATAATATATTGACGAAACAAGCAAAACGTTCACCTGATGATAAGTGCAACGTCTGCCCATAACACATGCTGTTTCACTCAGAACATTTCGGTTTGATATCATAGTTTGCTTTATTCCTCACATCAGTTCCTAAGCCCCATATGTACAGTAAATACAATAGCTATCAGTTAATCAGCCCTTCAAACCTAAACATAATAATGCTTGCACACTACTGTTTGACGTCAGAATAACTAGCAATGCGGTGGTACCTACCTAGACGAATTCCTACTTAGGAATCCTAAATATAAGTACATTTCTACTAAACATGCTCATGATAATGCTTTCGCCGTGCTTATTTACTTCCTAAACAGCACAACTTGCCACCAGATTTAATAATAAGAGCAAGAACAAAAGCTTTTAAAAAAAATACTAGAACACAAGCTGCTTTCCTTTCACACATACAGCAAGTACTTCTTTATCACTCCAAACATTCGCCATTACGTCGAAATTACCACAGAGTACGCGATAAAATCTCGAATCTCATCTTAAATTGAGACATATCTGGTAATAACCGTCTTATCTCGAGTGGTCCAAGATAGCCGGTCGCTGGAGAGAAAACATCGAGTGTAAGATAACAATCTACTGTGTAAGAAAATCCGGGAAAAAATACCTATATACTTGGAACACATTTCATTCAGTGTACAGCATACATAGAATAAAAATAGTTGAAGTTGAAATAGTTTCATTGTGAAGATGATGACGATGTCGTCAGGCCGATTTTCGTCCGAAGCGACAACTTCTGAATACTGTTGCAAGACATGAACTATGCAGGAGATATTATACTACCACAAGTTTACTCTCCCACTTAGGCACTTGTCCTGACCTAACCGCGCCCGGTGTAGCGCTCATACGAAGAGATCGGTGGTGGTATAGGATGCAGTGTAGGAGACACGGTGACAATCACAACGTATGGGTTTGTCACAAATGTTGGCTCCGGCTGGAATACTCGCGGAGAAGATTGTTGGTATAAATAATTGCGACATAATGTTCCAATCATCCCCCTATATGCTTTCACTGTCTATTACACGCAGGAAGGTGACGTCGGAAGGACGGTGACGACATCGACGTCGATGATTATCGTTTGCAAAGCATATGCCAATTTATAAGAGTAAAATAGTTACAAATACAGTAATATGTGCTGTAATGTTTTTTTCAAATGAAATTCGTAAAATACCAATTTACTGGTGGTAGGATTCCTATGCAGAAATCCGTCTAGGTAGGTACCACCCCAGGGCCATTTATTCTGCCGTGAAGCAGTAGTGTGCAAACATTACTGTGTTGTTGTTTGAAGGGCTCTGAGAGCTAGCGTAATCACTGGGCATATGAGACTTAAGAACTGATTTCTCAGGGTGACGGGCGCAGTGTGGTGTCACACAGTAATTTTCTGGGTGACGCAGCATTTGTTATGGGCAGATGTTGCACTTACTATCAGGTGAACGTTTTGCTCGTTCCGTCACTTTAATGAAATAAAAAAAAAATTGGAAGAACGGACAAATCTACTTAGAAATATATTAAATTGGTTCGATTAGCATAATATAAAAATGTAGATGAAAGGTGTTAAAAAATCTAACTTCATGGTGACTCTACTTGAGTATCTTTAAAGTTATCTATCCACAGTTATATCTCGTAATGTGATTGCATCAAGGCAGTCTTTTGAGATGTTATGGCAACATTGTCACGAATTTTCTGATAGCGCTGATTTTATGGAAAAAATGTGGCTTAGTAACTTGTTATATTCACAAATAAACGAGGAATGTTTTTTACTTATCGATTTTTAATTGCTACCTACGGTATGTTTATACGCTTGACTGAACGCATGTTTCCAATAAAATATTATGTGTCTTGAACAGGTTGATGAAGAAACTAGTGTGAAGGTTATTTTTTTAAATAAATCACAAAGTAAAAAATTGTAGTTAAAACACGATCAAATGTGTATGTATATACATTAAAAATAAAAATATCGTCTGCACTATTTACGCAACGCCATATCAACGCATTGTACTAATCCTATTGCTTTACTTACACTTACAGTACTTGCTTTAATTGTATCAACTGATTTGAAATCGTTTTCTAATACCAGTGTCCTACTCGTAAAAAGCACCAGTTACAAGTTAACAAACTATTTTAAACATATTACCGTTTCACATAGTCTAACATGAACCACTTGCTTGTTTGCCCCCTCTCCTATAAATAATGTAGTTTTACGTAACAAAGAAATGCGTTCTACATTGCTTTCTAGGATTAGGAACCAAAAGGCAAAAACATACAGACATCGGATTCGTGTTGCACTCGTCTGGCGACGTCGACCATTACATAAATTGGTATAGCTTGGGTTAAATGACATGAGGTTTCTGGCGCCCGAAGAATCGTACCAAAGCTTAAAGTGTGCGTGGCTGAGTTTGATAGGGACTGACTGTCCCTACTACGACAAAATGTCCGAGAGCAGCACATCGCTGATTTGAACACGTATAGAGCACCTCCGCGGGAGCCTCGGCGTTTGGTACGTAGCGGATGAGGATTTTGTTCGCAGACCAACGAGAAAGTTCATAGAACACTGAGCCCCAGGTCTAAGCGTTCCCTACGTAAGAAACCCTTGGACCTAAGTATCAAGAAATAAACCTCGCGGCTTACCTAAGAGGCGTTGGCTTGATGTCTTGGAGGCCAATATGAGAGACAAATTACTTTCACCAATGGATGCTCAAGACCTTTCGAAGTGAAGGAAACAACGAAGTAAAGCGGACTTTGGCACTAGCCGGGACAAGCGCTAGAAAAGTAACAATTCAAGTCTGATCCTATCCGTTAAAGTTCGTACAAACAAAAACTTTACAACAAATTAGTTATTCTTACAGGTGGATTATTCTAAAAATGAACATCATACACCTATTTGTAATTATTATAGATTACAGATATTGTCATCCGATCACGTCTGCGGCACTGATAAACGCTGAAATCCTTGCGAGTTGCGATAACAAAAGCGATAAATAAGAGTAATTGATTTTGTTTGTCAGGCACAGGTACATGCACGAAAGATACCGAAGAAGGATAAATGTCTTTTATATCTTTAGACTTTATTCTTTGTATATATAGATTAAAATTTTATAGTGACCAATCTGATACGATTCAATTTCTGTTAATTAGTACTGTTCACAGATATTCGAATCATTCGATGATTGATATCTTCTATTCTATAGTATCCTGCTATATGATTCATGTAGAATATCGTGATGTAATGAGGGGATAAAGATATTCCTGTGTAGTTTTTAAATTTATAGTTTTGCAATCCGCACGCAAATTATAAAATATTTTTTAGCATTTTTTTTAAATCTTGACATTATAAAACAAATGGATACATATACTTAATGGATCTGTAATTGTTCCATGACAATCGCCCTATTTTGCCTATTCTTTGCATGTTCGTTTTTGCTCTAACTACTATCGCCATCTAGCGTTATCCAGCGGCACTAATCAACATCCCTGCCTCAGTTTTCATAAATATACCTATTGCCTTTTGCGCCATTAACAACTATATCCTTTCTATTCTAGCAACCGCCATTTTGAAATTGAAATATTTAGTCAACGTGAAATAACTAACATTAGAGGATCGAGCCCGCCATTCCACTAGTGTCGTGAACACCTTAGCACAAGCTTTTAGGCTTAATTGGAGTGGTTAACAGGAATATGTTATATACTTAACATTATTAGTTAAAACATACCACCAAAAACGGCTTATTTTGAAAGACTTTTTAAAATGTTTCATAATTTCACCTTAAACATACGACACAATGCTTGGAAACGATCCAAGACTGTTACATAAATACTAAAATAACTTATGCATTACATAAAAACGCCAAATGAGATATTCAAAGTTGACGGTCTGAAAGTTGATAAGCGAGTTTATATTTTTTTTGTAATTCAGTGGTTCAGCGAGGTTATAATTCAGTCAACATTGACTGTATACCACGATTCATTTTTATCATCGTCATCGGACTGTTAATAAGTCCACTGCTGGACATAATCTCTTAAATAAACTCGATCTCTTAATTCTTTTATCAGCCGTAATCACCACGCTTGAAAAACGGATTGGTTAACGTAGAAGTCTCATACCTTAGGAACTGGTGTCTGTCATCGGTATGAGTATTTCTCTCTATCGTTTTCAAGATGGTTTTTCTGCCACCAGTCGGAAGTTATGACATTTTTCAAACTTTTTTCTTGGTCGACACTTCGACACCCGTGGAATGAGACAGATAGGCAGATATTTTGTGCCACCTCTCGGTAAATTCCATTATTGATTACAACTAATTAATTAATAAAGGCGATACAATGACAGGTTTTAATTTTATGTCTTAAACAATGGCAAAGGAATCGGCGGCTCTCGGTAGAGAGCCGCTTATCGGTAAATGCTAAGATAAGTAATAAATATTGTATTACGACTCTTACAAGTTTCTAAGTAAAATGTAATCCTTGCCATCAAAGAGGCCGACATCGGCGTGCCTTTGTTCAGTTTTTAGTCAGATTTGCGAAAAAACGAGAACTGAAAAGACATTTCAATAAAAAAGCTACGGGGAAAATTGACAGAATCGTAATTCAATGTGTCTAACAATTGGGATCTTTAACTTTTCTATTAAAAATTAAGATGCATTGTTTTTTATCTAAAAGTAAACCCTTTGTACTAAATTTACCTCGTCAGTTTACCGATGTCCAACTCTATTTTCCTGAATGTGTTAAAACATTAAGAGCTTTTAAAGCAATTAGCCAGTATTGTAAATAGATTTTTTGTTTTATCCAGTAATAATTGAAATCGACATTATTCTTCGAATTTTTGAAAAGTGAATACTTTTACGAATTGTTATTGTCAAATTTTCTATTATCATTAAATAATAAAGTTCTGTTAATCGCAAAATACCATTTCATTTGTCTCTAATAATGTTAATAAATAGTTTAACATTTTGATCTTTGACACTGGCAAAACTTAACAATTGTATTATGGCCACAATTGTTAAGTTAAAAAGAAACCTATAAAGTAAAGAAGTTTTGAAGTAAACAAACTAAGCGATGTAAAAGCTCATCTTTTAATCTATTTTGTTTGAATACAAAGCCACAAAGTGTATTACGACTTTAGCATTTTGTAAAGTGCAGTGTCGTTACCTGCGCTGCATACCAGCCGCAGGTTATTAGCACGCATTGTCTGCACTATAATAGGTCACTTGAGGTGCAGCACGTGTTGTGACCAAGCTATGCTGAACTTTTATACTACAACACTAAGTTATTAAAATTGTATAATTTTACTATTGTTTTAATATAGACAGATGTGAGTCGATATGTGAGTTAATCGTTAATAGTTTATGTGAAACTTTTAGTTATCTTATTTGAGAAACATAAATTCAAAGCAAATGCCGTCAACCATCAGAACCCTAATATATTTTTTTCCACAATGCACCTGCTAAGTTTAGTCATTGGTATTGCAAGTAACAGTTTTAAGAATTATACAGTTCATGGAGTCCTGTTCGCCCTAATATCGTCGTGAGGATACCGAAATGCACAGATATGTATCCTCATTTCTCACCGATTAACGAGTGATGTAGTGCAGGCACTTGATAAGCTGAGAGCTGTGACTCACTCCCGATTCCTTTGTTGCGAAATATGTTTACAGGTGAAATTAAGTGACTATTTCGAATGAGCTGTGCTTTAACGAATACTTTACTTATAATTCTTACTCGCGGCCTTTCTCGCAAGTCCCTTCCGATGGAGCTGACGCAGCCTTCGTGCTGACAGCGTAGTACACATTAAAACAGTCTTACAATTACCGCGTACATTACTTTAAAAGGTGAGCAGAATTCTGGAACATATGTACATTACTGTTCAATTGGCACCAAACTACCGCGATGAATACGGGGCCTCAAGTAAGCACATAATCAGTCCCTACAAGTAGAAGTTGATAACTATCTCATATAAAGACGTTATTATAACATTATTGAAGCATTGATAGCATTATAATAAACAGTTGCGGCTTAAGAGAATCTACCACCCCATCTCATCTCGTGGGTGTCGTAAAAGTCGACGGAGGGAAAATAGAAACCAGGAGATGGGCAGCAGCATCTTCCTGGAACATCTGAATAAATAAACTGCGGTTGCCAACCCGCCTGCCAAGCATGGCAACTATGGCAAAATCCCCCCAAAATGAGAGCTACGAACCTTTGTGCCAATCTGTGGGGTAGGCCTATGTTCAGCAGTGGACTAATAGGCTGAAATGATGATGATGAATGATGAAGCAGTTGAATTTGACGTTGTACCATCATAAAAATTAAAGACATATATGCAAAAAATACAGAATGAGCGACTACTTACGGCCATAAATGAAATAATAAATGCGAAATATGTATTTTTCTGTAAATAGTAAAACTATGGGTATGTAGGCTCCGCTTGCTTACCCCGCTTGCTTATTCAGCATTTAAGAATACTAAGCCTAACTTTAAAATAATTATTTATCCGAAGTTGTCACCCTTACTTAGCATTTTTGCAGGTCGTTTTATTATTTCCGAAACTAAAAAACAACACTACTTTTTCCTTATATTAATATAAAATATACAAACTTTGCGCAGGCGCAAACGCATTCGCACGTCGCGGGCAATGCAGGGAGCTGCCAGCGCCCCCGCGCCACCCGCGGCCGAGCCTCCTACTTCCCAGCGTGAGTATATTTTATAAAAACATGATCCCCAGACGAAGCTTTCTGGTAAACCAGACTGACCAAACTCTCGGTTAGGTTTATAAGGTTTAGTCAACTCGACTGACAGGCGTTTCAGGTCTCATTTTACGCCCTTATTTATTACCATCACAACAATGATTGCGCAATGTGATGCTAAAGTCGAAACGAAGTTGTAATTGCTTCTAAGATACACTCGCTAAAATTATAACATCTAATCATCAACCGCGTAGCTTATTGCATAAAAAGTACATGTCTCGCTGCTGACGAGTTGGAGCCGGGAAGAGTCCTTCACGTGGCATCGGGGGTCGAGCACAAATCACTCGCGTACTATAAGCTTAAGGCGATCACCTGAGCTTCCACGGCTCAGCATATAAGATACTAACCTCAATTTTTCATTTTGACTACCCGTTCGCCTGAACGGTGCCAAAACACTATCTGTATACTATTCCAGTGTTTATCTGCTGCTGTATAATAATGTAATAATGAAAGCGGACAATAGCCTAAAGGGTACGGACTGCAAACGTGACCTTGACGGATCAAGCGCACTCTTAGACTATTGTTCTGAACCATCTCCTAGCATAGCTTTAAGTGCTCGTAGTGGTTTACTCATAGTGGTGTTAACATGAATATTATTATATACCTAATTTTAATGTTACTTGCTAAAACAAGTGCAATTATTTTTCTATATAACTATAAATATATAAATCTAGAATAAAATCGACTCGCAATCCTCATGCTTAACCCGACACGTGCGCTCGATAACGTCGTAACCTGAAGACTGACATTGCCACGCGCACGAGCCACACTCGACACCTGGCAGTTTTGTAACTACCCTCGGTAGGAATTTTATTGTGTCGTAAGTCTTAACTGGGCCTGCAAACGGATATACGGGCATCTCTATGGATACACGACACGTGACAGTGTATACGGATCTCCTCATGGATTATTGAATTTAATCTATGCAATAATTTACTATCACCGTTGCATAGGTTTAGTTGTTAACTAAGTCGCATTTCCAGCACTTAGAACAATCCATAAATTTAATTTAAAAGTTATGTAGAGTCACGTACTTCATAAGTAATCCATCAAAAAATTAGTGGTGATGAAGCTTAAGCAACAACTTTTGGGACGGGGTACTGAGCATATTTGTTTAGATAAGATTATAAACTTTGAACTAAAGGCATGTAATGTCTATACCACAGTACAGAAATATTCGTTAATAATTAACGAAGCATATCAGATATGAGAAAAGTAATGCATATGCAATTTTCAGCATAAACGAGTGCCAATGATAATTGTCATTTAAGAAAAATTACCATTGCCCATTCACTACGGTCTATAAATGCCCAGTCTAGTGAGTTAGCCTAGCAATGTTTTTTTATCAATAAATACCGACTTGTTCCAATCGTAAATAGTTCCAACTGCCAATATTTTATCGTAGCCAAATAAATTCCTCTACTTTAATTGTTTTATAAATATCAAACAAACCTGCATGACTGTCTCATTAGTGTCTTTTAATCGTTCGGAATTCAGTTTGCTCAGCCGAGGAGCGTATCTCTCGAGAGGAGTTCACATCCTTTTGTCCGGCCGCACTTGTATCCACAACGCATCTTAAGGCGTCATTTCAACATAAGGCTTTCATAATGCTCTTATTTGTCTTTGTATCTTACGATGTCATATTTTTTCTTTTTTATTTTGCTTCGTGATAAAATAGAAACCATTCACATGCATTCAAAATATTTTCCGTTCATTAATTGTTTCAAATACGAGGTACTTACCATCAGGTGAGCCGCTTGCTCGTTTGCCCCCTCTTACATTAAAAAAGGTACTGAGCTATAAGTATGTAATACAAAAATTATATCTGAAATATAGAATCAACATCATCATCATAATTTCAGTCCATCACGAGTCTACTGTTAAACATAAGCCTCTATCATAGATTGCCACAATACTGTTATGAGCCACCTGCACCCCTTTCCTCAAAAACGTGAAGTATACCACTGATTAACCGCAAATTAACTGACACTGCGGTGGTACTTTCAAATACAATACAGATAACTAAATAATTGTGCTCATAATATAATTAATAAAATAAGAATAGAATAGCACCCACCACTTTCCTACCGAGGTGTCCTTAGAGCCGACTAAGGTATTGTACGGACAGCGTTTATTCCTACAGCATAACACCGTAATATGCAATGCGTTCACTATACTGCTCGTGAGAACGCAATGGGGAGTAAGAATTTTTTGACTCGTACCGGAATGGCGGCGACGTGGTTTGCCACCCGTCAAGTCTCTTTTCCCGCGAGGGCATAAAGTGAGCTACGTGAGTGGCTTCTGCCTACACCTTATATGGT
>JAHVAK010000659.1:0-96139 GCA_019845155.1 Luehdorfia chinensis
TTGAATCGAATAATTCAAATTTTTCAGCTTTTTCACAAAGCTTTTCCTTAAATTCCATCGTCACCACCTTGATGGTTGGCATTCCACCACAGTGCGTTTTTCGCGGAATTTTCTGCCACGCACTTGCACTTTATGGAATGTTCTGCCGTCAGCGGTTTTTCCGGACCGATACGACTTAGGGACCTTCAAGAAAAGAGCCTATTCCTTTCTCAAAGGCCGGCAACGCATCTGCTATTCCTCTGGTATTGTAGGCGTTCATGGGCGGCGGTGATCACTTACCATCACGTGAGCCACCTGCTCGTTTGCCTCCTATTCTATAAAAAAAAAAAAGCTCAGACATGACAATGTTTTCACATAATTCATCAAGTTGAGATTTATCGATTTTTTCAGTGAGTTCAAACAGGTTTTCGCTTAATTCGTCGAGTTTACTAGTCTTCCAAAAGGCACTGACAACAGTATGATTGTATTCCATTTTGTAAACACCTAAAGGACTAATTAGTTAACTATGTAATAAAAATAAAACACGAAATTCTGTGTGTCAAAATGAGTACGTATTAAACAGTCCTCTATTATTGAAATATAACTTTTTACGAGAATCACATTGTGTAATTTCTTGAGTTATATACAACATTTTAATATTTTGATACACATATTAAACAAAGGATTGTTCTTAATTTCCACTATTATTAAAATATAACTCTTTACAGGAATCACTTTCGATATTTCTTTTGTTATATTATAAACAACATTTTTAATATTATCATAACTTTTATCTATGTCTTCGACATAATATTTACCTCTTATGTTTGCATTTTTCCAGTGTTGACTGTTCGCTATATTTTTTCAGTTCAGTATATCAATCTTTATCAAGTGTGTTGATTTAGATGCATCATCTATGTTTGTCAAAATGTATGCAACACCACCATCCGGCTGAGTTCCAGATACCGATGAACACTGCTTTTTATTTTTGATGTTAGAGAAATCAAAAAAATCGTTAATGTTTTCAATGTTCTGCTCTTTTCCTTTTTGGTTTTGGTGATTTCTTTATGATCATAGTATCCTCATCTGATAATTGTTGATGGTAAAAATTTATGAAAGTATTCTCTTCATTGAATGTGTTCTAAAAAGCAATACTGTATATGAAAAAAAAGTAAGTTAGCTTTATTTAATAAAACAATAAGAGAATAAAAAGAATTGTGACAATGTATATTTATAAATACATAAAATTTAAAATATATTCATAATTATATCAATAGATACATATACTATATATGTATATAAAATCTAGACTCATCTGAAAACATCTAATCTTGACCAGTCATTCAGAGTGCAATTCTCGTGTTCTATAACTCAACCTTGAGTTTTTGTGATGTATTTGTAGTTTTGGACCATTTGCCGCCTTACTGTAACCGTACTCAGATTGTTTCGTCCAGCTCGTAAATGATGATTCTTTACTTCAACCGCCGTAAGAAAGCGATTTCTCAAAATTGTTGACACCGTATAGCGATCCTCCCGCGCCGTTGTGCACCTTGTTCGGCTCGTTCCTGGTCTTCGAAGATTGGATCCCGTTTGGATTCAAGGGATTGATGTCTCCGCATATGACAACAGGTTTGTTCTGTTTATTATTTCTTCCATTTTTTTTTTCAAAAATATCATATTAAGTACATAAGGGCCTGTAAACGCTGACCACTATGAGGTGCTCAAGGTCAACACAGACCATTTCTATAGTTCTCTCAACAGAGAGGCTGAAGATATCGTGATCTTTTACGTTCTTTCAATAGCAATTATTTATTTACTATATTAAAGAGCCACCACCTAAAGCTTTTTTCTATTGAAAGAACTAACCACCTGGTGGGTACTAAAATATAACATTTCATTATAATCTTTTAGCCAATGTTCAGATATTATATGAATTTGATTGCCATTTAAAAACAATTCAATTTCTGATTCTTTGCCTAAAATGCCCTGTATATTTTGATGCACCAGGTGTATATGCATATGATTTTCTTAATTTATTAATTGTTGTATACACCGTAATTTTCAGTTCGTTCTAGAAGAAGAACATACCGATACAGAATCAGTAGTAGAATCGTTTACTGAAGGTTAATCTTACTGAAAATTAATGTAACTGTGTTTAATTAAATGGAGAAAAAATGAAAGTTGGCCTACAGTTTTTCGAATATAATCTTAGTAGCGTCACAGAATTCTAGTGGGACCGCACACGCACCGGCCGAGTTCAATAGCCCGCGTGAATCAGCTGATACCTACACTAACACAACGAAAAAAACGAAAAGTTCGCAATGTAGGTACTTGGACATAAAGAGATAAAGAAAGAACTATGTAACAAGTTCGAATGTGACGAGACCAGCGAGCAAGAAACGCATGAAATTGTTAAATTTATTAAATCAAAAAAATTTATCCTGCATCGTAGGTGTGTATAACAGACATACATTTTACATGCACAACATAACCAGAGCCGAAAACTAATAATTTGTTTTGCACAAATGTTGTTTCCGGCTGGGATTTGAACCCAGGGCCCGCGGCGTATAAGGCAGGTACGCTAACTAGGCCACGCGCAAAATAGTCAATGTGAAATAAAACAGTTACTACAACACTAGTTCAGATAGTACAACAGTAGAACACTGATGTTAAAGCGCCTCTAGAATCTTGATATGCGACTTACTGTGCTACGTTATTCAACACTCTTGATAAAAATAATTAGATTTATGCCATTTAAAATCTAGAGCAGTTTTATTTTTATAAAAGGTGTAACAAAATAGAAACAATTATTTTTAAAAACAAAGAAATAAACTACTTAAAATATTACATACAAATAAATAAATTTCATTTAACGAACTTTTGAAATAATTTTATTTTGTACACAACACAGCCAGACCCGAAAACCAACAATTCGTACTTTGCTCAAATGTTGTCACCAGCTGAGATTCGAACCCAGGACCCGCGGCGTAGGAGTCAGTTACGCTAACCATTAGGCCATGCGGTCGTCAAAACGTTAAGCTTCAAACGTTATTCAATAGATGGCGTTCAAAGACTATCTCATCGATGTTTCGTGTTGTTACTGTTTAATACCTCCAACGTTATTTGTTTACATTTTTCGAACAAGAAACAAGGTGCGAATCCCGTAAACTGAACAGTTAATCGTATAGTTATCTGACGTTAAACATGAACATAGGCGACACGCAAACTACATATACGCGTTGAGTTGCTGAGACCGGCCGGTTGCAATGTAGATTTCAATTAACATAATGTACTTACATATAGCAATTTTATATTCATATATTAATGAAAATTAATAAAGTTTTGTCAACTAGTTTTAAGTTTGTTAAAGCATAATTTCGACAAATTTTAATAAAGTGCTCAGAATTAATTTTATGAATTTACGTTTAATTTTCGGAGGAATACAATAACTCGGGCTTCATAGAACTCCAGCTACTAAAGTCAGATTTGATGTAATTGTAAGCGAAAAGTATCGTTCTTGTTCTTAGTCAGAGAGCATTGTATTATTTCCTTACTGATAGCTGAGAACGTTGATTTATTTAGCGCCAAAGTTTAGTTTTGTTCAGATAGTTCATGTCAATTCAAACTTTTACACCGCGCGATGATACGAGTACGTACAACACTATCACGATATTCCTACAATTTCAGTATTTGCGTTTGTGATCAAGAATCGTGACTCCAATTTTCCCTTCATACTTTACACGGGCTTAGGACCGTCGGAAATACTTTATTGTTTTGATCATTTTTTTTTGTCATGACATTAAGCATATTAATATTAAACAAACTTGACACTTCGTATTTCTGGCGTACTTAAAAAATTGAACCTTTTTACAACGATAATAATCAACTTACTAAACTATTCTATATTTTTACATATTTACAAATTTATTTACACTTCCCTGTATCGAAGTAGCTGCTCAAAGTGGAGTCCGCCTACCGCGATACACAAACGTGCCCGTTTCATCAAATTTGTCTTTAGTTTTTTTAGTATTTCTCTATCACTTTTCACTGTATTAAAAGCGTCTATTATCGCACTGCGTAACTCCTCACGACTTTGGCGTTCACTTGAATAAACAAGTCTTTTGATTTCGGACCACAAATAAAAATCCAGGGGCGTTAAGTCCGGACTTCTGGCCGGCCAAGCTACAGGACCGCCACGACCTATCCAGTGATCACCAAACTGATTGTTCAGGTAATCACGAACTTGTCTCGAATAATGGGCGGGACAGCCATCATGTTGGTAATACAAGTTTCGTAGGTACGCCAAAGGTACGTCATCTAACAACTTTTCCATGACAGATTTTAACATTTCTAGGTATGTTCCACCTGTTAGACGACCTTCAATAAAAACAGGACCTATTATTTGGTCGTTTATGATACCCGCCCACACATTGAGACTAAATCTAATTTGATGATGGTCTTCCCGTACAAGGTGTGGATTAGAAAAAGCCCAGTAGTGCTCATTATGTACGTTGTAAAGACCTACACGCGTAAATAAGGATTCATCCGTCCACAATATGTTGGCACCAGCGTTACTGGTTAGCCACTGACACAGAGATATTCTAGCCGGGGGATCTCTGTCGTAAAGGGCATGGGCACGTCGAAAATGATATGGATGTAATCCGTTAACACTTAAATTTTTCCACACGTAATATTGGCTGACATTAAATGCTCGGGATGCCATTTTTGTGCTTCGTCGCGGGTCACGTTCAAAGTACTCCAAGATTTCCTCCTCCAATTCCGGCGAGTAATTCGGTCGACCTCGACCGTGGGCGTGAGTGGGAACACGAAACTGACCATGATCGAGTAGTCGCTGAGTTGCGGCCAAGATGGTGGAGGTGGAGGGAAGTTGAGGATTAGTGATCCCCCGAAGGCGTAGCGCATTTAAATGTTCCGGTTGAACGTACAACCGCCGGGCTTCTTCTAAATTATAATTAGCAACGGCATACAGTTGTACCATTGCTAGGTACTCCACGTTCGAGTACACGTACTGTCGACTCATTTTATTTACGAAATACGCGACCGAGTAACGTAATTCTCTGGGCGTGAGACGTAACTAACATTCTGCGTCCGCGCTAGAGTCGCCGCGGCGTAGTAGAGGGCGTGACTAAGCCGAAGAAAATACAGCGTTTTCATTGGATATCTAATAATCTTGTATCTCGCAGCAAGCTTTAACTTATAGCCACTAAATAGAAAGATAGAGATAGAGATAGTACTTCATATAATATGCGCTCAGGGATTCACATTTATTCACCACGAGTTTCACATTTTTACACTAAGGTAACAGTGAATTTTTAGGTAGGTTGAAATGTAGAAAGGTAGCCTGAACATTACTGTTTGCCTCACAGAAATGTTCAGGGTCACTCGAAACATTTCTGTGATTGCAGCATTTGTTATGAGCGTTGCACTTAACATCAAATGAACCGGTTGCACGTCTTGTCACTTTCTTCAATAAAAAAAGATAAATACAAACATCGCAAAAGCCGAACAAAATAGTTTTTACTTTATTGCAATGAAGGCCTATTACCAATACATTTTAGAATAATTTTAGGTAACTGTTAGTAAATATTATTACTAATTGTGTATTTAAAACAAGAAAATTAAAGCTAAATAAGGTACCTAATATAAAAATGAATTGATAACGTAACGTAAAAATTTTAAAAAACGTCGCCCCAAACAAGGATCTGTATCGTAGGTGCGTTTTATAGATATAAATTGTACATGCCCAAACACGGAGACCCAAAACAACTGTAGGCCATTCTAGTTTTTATTTTGTTGTAAGTGGAAATAAACAACGTTACTATACTATTTCTTTATTGCGAGATTAATACTTAACAAAAAGTGCCTAAATAATTGAAAAAGGAAAGTAACTGTCTGTAAATGTTCCACAGCTCAGCACTTCTGAGATTGTTTGTGGACGGTAATAGACCGCCTCGCTGCTCTTACAGAACTTTATGTTCTAAAAATTCTCAGACAAGCAGGTTTCCTCACAGGTATGTCAGAAATTAGTAGTTACGGCTATTAATTTATCGTAATACTAATTAACTTATTATTTTTATCATAAAATTTTCACTGTCTGTACCAATAATGTCATTTATGCATTTACTCGTTTTAGATAATCAGAAAACTTACTTTCAAAACTGCACTAAATTAAATTAAATGGTGAGTTATTGAAACGTCATTTTCGTTCAATTATCCGTGAAAAGTAAAAAGTAAAACAAATATTCCTTTGTAACAAACAAATAATGAAACATTCATGATATCATCAACAAAATAACAATATTTTAAGATTCTATTAAATTATAAAATTTCAAAATTTTAATAACTAAATATTATAGCTATTTAAATATTAGTTCACGGAGCCGCTTGTAGATGACACTGTTACAGTATAAGGCAACATTCTGGTTGGACTAAGTATAACTATTAATGCCACTAGTTATGTCTGGACAACATACTTTTGTTTAAGTTTACAGTGAGCTCAATGCCCATACAAAAAATATTGACTCCTTTATTTATATTCATCCTACATTGAAATATTTATTCTAGAACAGATCTTGTCTGATACGTATATTATTATGTTACGAAAAGTTTTGAAATAGTTTGGTAAGATGGCGCTTACGCTAATAGTATTTCTGTATACACTTATTCATTTAACTTTAAATGAAATCGATTCCTAAGAATTAAACTCCAAAAATAAACCAAATATTCAGATAACTGTTAATAATAAAATATTATTTCATTATTTTATTTTAATCAAATAAAAATATTCTAGCTATTGAAACCGTGAGATTTGGTAAAAACATTAGGTAGAATTTTAGTAATAATATTGGTTAAATATTTGAGGCGTAATTAAAAATTGTAATAAACCATTTACAAATGACTGGGATTAAATTAACAAAATTAAATATTTAGTTAAGTACATACCTGAATTGTAGTAACTGTGCAAACTGCTTTCTGTTTTGTTCTAAACATAAACGAACAGGTGTTCGCAAGATTTCTTTCAATTAATGTATTCTCACAGTATCACATCACCTTTCATCACTTTTTGATTTATTCTCACAATATCTCATCACCTTTCATCACAATTTGCCGTTTACACAAGTATTTTTAATCAGATCACAAATAAAAGTGCATTGAGGAACAAATACAATTAAAAACTGAAAAATTAACATAAGCACAGTTAAATTTTCACAAGTTCAGAGCTCACACGTTACTAAGTGACTTATTTAACTATTTTATGCATTTTGTTATTTTACGTTAAAAATGGCGGGGAGCGGCATCGCCATCAAAAGCATCGTGGACTACGCGTGAAACGAAAACGTTTTAAACAGGGCTGTTTCATAAAAGATTATTAATTACTATAATAATTTTTATCTCTACTGCTTTTATTAATCTGATTTTTATTATTAATATTGCAAAAAGATTCATTGGGTCAGGTATATTAAAGTGAAAAAAAATGGCCGAAAATAAAAAATTCAAAATGTATATTAAATTGTCTTTTGATCTCTTTAACGTCCCATATATGTTTTTTGAATCATCTGATAAATAAACTACGGTTGACAACCCGCCTGCCAAGCGTGGCAACTATGGCAAAATCCCTCCATAATGAGAGCTACAAACTTGTGGAAATCTATGGTGGAGGCCTATGTTCAACAGTGGACTAGTGATAGGCTGGTATGATGATGATATTTTTTTTAAATTTTGATAACGTCCATTATCACATTGCTTAACATCTGACTTCTTAAGAATAAATAACTAATAATTCAAGAATAAACGTACAACCGTATGGCTCTGGTTATCAAATACAATTAACAATTAATACAATACAAGCTAATTGCTCTTACATAGGAATACATTTACTTTCGACTCATATATCCGTTACGACAACTGAAAAACGCGGATACGATAACATTCGTGAAATATTTAAGTAAAGCGAGTCACCCAATGTGCAGTTGCAATTACTGCGCTGCATCTACGCTTACGTTAGCCCGTGCGAAAAAGATAATTTTAAGAAAATGTTCTTCGGAACAAATCTTTGTCGCACAAAACCATTTTTGCTTAATGTTGTGTCGTGTTTTATTAAATTTCGAAACGACACAGCCCTAGAAGCGGTCGGGGGGGGGGGGGGATGTACGACAGTGCTCTACTACGTCGCAGTGCTCAGTGTTGTCAACTTAGGGGTTTTCCTTCCAAATGGGGAAGAAAAAATGGTTTTATAAATGTAATGTAAAAGGTTTATAACATGAATAATTTTAACATTTATGTTTTAATTACAATCAGTGATATGATTATTATTGTTATTATATTTTTTATTACTGTTTTCTGGGATTTATACCAATGGAACTATTTATTATTCAATACTAGGTAATTGTATTATAATAATAACCATGGATGAATATTTTGATACTATTTTTACTGTTATGCGATATCGACAACTTTTTTGTTTAATTTAAAAACTGGCATACAAAAACTAAATAGTAGACAAACATCTACACTAACTTTATGTTTTACGAATGTTCAGTTTAGGGAGTTTTGAATATGTCTTTAAGGGGGAAAAAATCATGTGTTGGCGACAGTGACAGTGCTTCAGTTTACCTCTAAAGTCATTTGATTTGAAATAAGTCGTAAAGTGTATTCTATCTAAGGTCACAATATCTAATAAAGGTATAGGTATACGATGTTGCTAACAAGAACTATTTGTCTGTAGGTTTATTCTCTTTGAACATTAAATTCGTAAGGTGTTACGCATTATGATCGTGAATGTGTTTAAGTGAAAAAAACCCAGAAGCCAGTTTTAAAAGCAGTGTACGTGTGTGTCGTGCAAGATGGACTGTATTTCGCAGATTATTTTGTAACTTCGTAAATAATGTTATGCTATGAGTATCGTCCGGCAGAGGCTATTCCAGGTACGAATAGATTATTTTTAGTGTAGATTATTTAAGTAGTAGTACTTATTAAACGTATTTTTTTTTAATTGAAGTGGTTCGCAAACTTCTTCAGTTTTAAGTGCCAACATGGAACCCATGGGGCCTTTTTTGGAATCATTTTATAAAGTACGAAACGGCGTATGAAAATCTGCCACTCAGTCTCATCTGGTAGATATGCTAAGTGTCATCCAAAGGAAATATTGAAAAATCTGGGACGTCCGGCCAGATGGCAGATTAACCATGTCGAAGAATGTCAGAAAATACACGATCTTGAAGGCCTTTTTTCTCCGATAGCCTTTACTTCGTCACTTATGCATTCGTAAGGACATCGACCTATCGACAGTGATCGTAATTACCTATAGACGGGAGCTACCGCGAGTTTTCGGTTCTTTTAAAAACACACGATTAATTTTAATTTTCCAAAAAAAATTAATTATTAAATTTTAAAAACTGATACTACCAATCGTTTCTGTAACTAAAACTGTACTAATTTTCTTCGTTTCCGAAACGACTTAAAAATTACGGTGTGTGTATGCGTGTATTATATATCATCTGATTCCACTTTTATTTATAAAAATATAATTATATTTATTAATATATTATTGGATGCCACTGAAAATCAGGGTAGGATCATGCATCCTAGCATATCCTGAGTGGCCGTCCTTTTTGGAGCATTGCACCATGAACGGATGGATTTAAATTTTGTTTTTTCCTGTGTTGTTTTTTTTTCTTTACACTGTTAATCTGTCTGTGAATTGTGTGCGTGTAACAAATAAATGTTTCTTTCTTTCTTTCTTTCTTTCTTTAAATAACATCGGGAAGGCAATTAGACCAGTTATTAGCAGCTTCGCTGAGATCAGTGGCTCGCAAAGCATTCAGTATGGTACGATTAGTACGTTCAACCTGTCCATTAGCACGAGGGCACGCAATTGCGTTCAATGTATGTTTGAACTGCTTGTCGGAAGCAAATTTTTTAAAATACCTACTAGTGAACGCTTTTCCGTGGTCTGTTACTACTCTGTCTGGGTAACCGAACAAGGCAAACATTTTTTGAGAATTCTAATGGTTTCTACCGAATTAACTGTCCGAGTAGACTCCGCTATTATAAATTTTGAAAATGCGTCTGTTATTACTAACATGTACTCATGACCTTTTTTTGTCCTTTTTTTAATTGTCTGTATGTAAAAATTTGTTAAATTCATCCTGACACAACCGTATAAAACCAATCAGTGACTTCAACACGATTAATATTTATAGCATCAACTAGATTTCTACTTAGTGCATCGACATGTCTCATACGCTCCCCGGGTCTATACTCCACACTTATATCGTACTCTTGTATTAACAGCCACCATCTTGCGATACGTGGAATAATATCACGATTCGTAAGAGTCGCGCGAACGGCGGTACAGTCTGTGACCACCTTTACGTGTTTACCTACGACGTACACCCGAAATTTACGTAACGATTCTACTACTGCTAATGTTTCGAGTTCATAGCTGTGATACATACTTTCTTCTCTAGATGTCACTCGACTAAAATATATAACAGGTCGCAAGGTCCCGTCGGACTGTTTCTGTAATAATATACCCGCTACCACCGCTTTGCACGCATCGGTATGTATTTCTGTTGGTAATATCGAGTCATACAAAGCTAACACCGGTTTAGAGCATAGACACTTTTTCAATTCTTCAAAGCTATTGGCCTGTTTAATACCCCATAGCCATGGTACGTTCTTCTTAGTTAAGTCAGTTAGGGGGTGAGCAATAAGCGCGAATTTATAAATAAATTTACGAAAATAACTGCAAAGGCCTATAAATTGGCGCACTTCGTGAACATTGCCAGGCACAGGAATTTTAGAAACCGCGGTTAGTTTTGACTCTGCAGGTTGCACGCCCTCATGAGAAATTTCATGCCCTAAATAGGTAATTTTATTTTATAGCCCTAAATAGATAATTATTATTACTGAAATTTTTGCAACACTGTTTCTAACATTTCTATAACAGAATTAAAATCTTCAGAGGGTAGTAACAAATCATCTAAAAATGCAAGAATTCCATTAGGGGACTGTCAGACTGTGCGTAAAGCATAGAATTAACGATTCTGTTAAGGAAACGCATAAAAACCGACGGGGCGTTCGCCAAACCAAACAGGACGCGCAAGTATTCATAATGACCTTGAGGCGTAATAAAAGCAGTTTTATGAGTGTCTTCAGGTAAAATTGGCAGCTGATGGTAACTTTGAGCCATATCAAGACTAGTGAAATATCTCTTGCCGGCTAATTTTGAAACCTGATCATCTATATTAGGTAATGGGTATCGGTCTTTTATAGTTATTGCGTTAAGCGCACGATAATCAACGCACAACCTACTATCACCGTTTTTTTTCTTGACTAAGATTACGGCAAAGGCATACCGGCGTCTAATAAATCGCGAACTTTGGATTTAACTATCTCTTGTTCCGCATGACTGCCTATCCTTATTTCGGTTATTGCTACTCCACCTATGCTACTGTCAATGATTCGATTCACGGTAAAAATAGAGGCAGACGGAATTGGTAAATCACACAAATTAGAAAATTCAGTCACTAAAGAGTTAGACATTTTTGGCAATCTAGACATTGGCTTGGCGTGGTAACTAACCTGGCATGGCTGTCTGGTTGACTCGCAGCAACTCTCGGCGCGTACTAGAGTTTTTCCAGCTTCCCAACTGTGGTTATTGGCTCCAGTGTTGATGATCTTCATGTAGCCCTCGCAGCCTCGAAGTAACGTGGCTGGTAAGGAATAAGAGATTCCTTGCAGTTCGAAGTGACACGGCGCAGTACAAAAATCATTTCCCTCTGTATTCTCTAGCACCCTGACCTTTATTATTTAGATGCCGGGTGGTAAGGATTCGTTGCTTGACGTTACCACTTTAAATTTCTGAACACTACTACACTAAATTCCGTCGAAGCATTAGTATCCTGTCTTAATGTAGTAGTTCCATTACTCACCACAAGTGACACATGATCAGCGTTTATTACGGGCTGGCCAATCAATAAATCAATACCCTCCATGTCAATATCAGTAATATGTGCTTTACATCGAACTTCAATGTTATCAATTTCTAGGTCTAATTCTACTTCACCGCGGCTAGTTAACAAGCCACCAGAAAAACCTTTTAAGATAGTCCTTGTTGGTTTAACCGTGAGTGCTAAAAGCTTAACAATTTGAATATTTATAACATTGACTTCCCGTATCGATATAAGACTTCAGAAAAACGCCGTTTACCCTCACAGTCTTTTTGTAAATCTCGTTGTAATTTTGTTTCCTTGATGTTGCTATATGCGTCAGAAGAGGTTTTAGTATGGGCTGATGGGCTAGAAGAGCGGGTGGCAATGTGACCTTGTACACCACATTTAAAACAAAAACGTTTGTCGGGTAGTGTACAATTTCGTAAAATATGTCCCGTTTTCTTACAACGCGGACATGGGTCAACTTCAGGATTGATTTTCTTGTCTGGGATTGGTAACTGCTTGGTAGTCAATGCACGTGCTTTGAAGGTGGGTACACGATAGTCGTCAAGCGAACAAAGAAAAGCCTCGTAGAGTTCATCAGGTCGCGTGCACTGGAATGCACGTGCATTTGGTTAAAATGAGTTTGGTAAGCCTCTGATAATACACGAGACACTAGCGCTATCTGATAACTTACAACGAAAGCACAAGGTGACTTTATCCTGATAATATTTCGTCATAGTTTCGTTCGGCAACTTTCTTCTTTGCATCATTTCGTCTAATAATGAGCTATAATCGCGATGTTTGGGGAAAGCTTGTTCCAACATGCGCTTCCACTCCAACCACGTGTAATTATATTCGTCTAGTCTGTTGTACCACTTACGCGCTTGTCCACGTAATTTGTCTTGCAGGTGAAACGCTTTAATTTGGTCGTCCCATCCGTGAATGTCCCCCAGCTGATCGATCTTTTTCAACCACGCAAACACCGTGCAATCCTCTGCATCGGGGTCAAATTCTGGGATTAGTGACGCCGCATGG
Source organism: Luehdorfia chinensis (assembly GCA_019845155.1). Taxonomy (NCBI): domain Eukaryota; kingdom Metazoa; phylum Arthropoda; class Insecta; order Lepidoptera; family Papilionidae; genus Luehdorfia; species Luehdorfia chinensis. The sequence goes on from JAHVAK010000659.1 coordinate 12,975, forward strand.
TGATCTTTGAAACGTCCGAGTGATGGGGTTTCTTGATTGAGTTCGCGTATCGCCCTGTCAACTTCATTTTCCAGCAAATTTTTAAGTAGTTTTCGGGCAGGAGGTGATGAACAATCCTCACCTTCGCTGTCTTGGTGTTGTTCTTGCTCAATAAATCCTGGTGGACGGACTCCGTGGCCAGCATCGCTAGGACGATTACGCTTCATATCCCACTTCTGAGTGTAACAGAAGAGAAATAAAACACGTACGAACACTAGTAATAGTCTTAACTTATTTATTCTCCACGTAATTTGTACAGAGTAACAACGCATCAGAGTGCGCACAACGTAAGATAATCAAAGTGAGTGCTCTTCGGTTTATATAGCGTCATCCCCTCCATATCGAGCGCGTTAGGATGTGACGTCACCAAAGGTCATTGATAGGCTTGTTGCGTGTGGCGTGGCGTGGCGTGGCGTGGCGTGGCGCGGCGCGGCGTGGCGTGGCGTGGCGTGGCATGGCGTTACAAGAGTGAAAATTTAGAATCTGTTAAATTACTGGAGGACGTTTATTTATTATATATTATCAACTTGAGAAAGTTTTAATTACATTTGTAATGTATACAAGTGCTATTAACCTTGGACATGACACTGAGGTCCTATTGCGTGTTGTATAAATGAGAATGAAGCGTGTGAGCTTCATGACTGCTGCAAAAACTTTATGGTCACTTTGTGCTTAGAGGTGCAAAGTAGAACTCCTGAGCACATTCATGTATTGAAGTCGGTGTCATTGCTAACCCCACCTCGCAAGTGAAACCTGCTCTTACACTTTTTCTGCAAATGTTCCAAAGAGAGGATGTTTATGGTAATAAAACTGAAGCAGAATCCGAATGGCACATTTTGAATCACAAAGAATGGAGGGATACGTCGCCCAGCGTATTATTTTGGGCCGAGGTTAATAGTTTCGCTGCCATCTCTAAATTTGCTTTGGCTGTATTGTCAATGCCGCTATCAAATGCTACAGTGAAATGAGCTTTCTCCATTTATTCGATTATCACAAATTAACTTCGGAACGGACTATCTGTTGAAATGTTACAACATTTAATGCTGCTGAGGTACAGCTTAAAAATAAATTATAAATGTTGCGTTACATTGACTCCGACAGACGCAATGTTGAAAAAGTTTTCGAATGAAATGTACGATGTCAGATCTACAAGCCATCTACAATGTACGATTGTAGATGGCTTCTGCCATGTTCAGGATCTCGTCGTCCAGCATCACCCTGGTGCACCGGGCAGTGACTACTATTGGGTCATTTTGAGGCGTTTTAAATATCAATTTTCCTATCCGCTCCGTTTCCTCTTCATCCAGAAGAGGAAAAAAAGAAAAAACGCCACGATATCAACAGTTCCACTGTACGCCGCCATATGGTGGTTGATTCTACCTCGGAGGACTGTCGATGTATTGTTGTCATATATGGCGGCTTCAGCCTCCTCAAGCAGCACCTTAAGCAAATCCTCACTGCACAGTTCAGAATATTTCTACAAGCAGTGAGGTTTACTACTGTGGTTGCTTTTTTCAGTGCTTTGAACTCGAGGAAGGCGTTTATAACGTGGTCTTTCGGTTCTGCTACAGGTCGAAGATTTGGCGGAGCGGCTCTGCCCGTAGTGGTTCTAGTTTTAGGCGATTCGCTCCTCTTTTGCACTCTTGTGTAGTTTTGTTTTGAGATGTATTGATTTCTTTTTGATACTACGGGTATGCTTCGTGCTGCAGCACTCACCGTGGCGAGCAAGGTACTGATCATGCTCTTGGATTTCGGGCTTTCGATGGTCTGTTGCCGAGTTAAGGCTCTTTTCCGGGCCGTTTTTAACTGCAGTCTCTCCGAGCCACTTAATGTCTCAGGATTGGGTTGAGGTAACCCCAACTGTCAATGGGGCCTCTCGCTGTTAATGCGTAGTATTTTATGAGGTAGCTTAGGTTTTCGCCTCTGTCCTCATATACGACTACTTCGTGGTTTGAGGAGGCTTTAACGCACCCAATGCGGTCTGCAGTATCGCCTTTATCGTGTAGAACCACCATGGCATCCACACTAATAATGCGGGGAACGACTACAGTTCCCTCTTCTTTCTTTCCGGGCTCATTTAGAAACGCACATGCTTGGGCGAATAGGGTGTTTTCTAGGCTCCATGAGAACAGTAATATTGTCTTATTCTTTAATCTTACTATACGACATAGTTGGTTGGCGACTTCTACCTCTGCCAGCGCGTCATATTTTTTGCGCTTCATGCTCGTTCTAAATGTGCTCCCATTAAGTAAGGTTGCGAGGGCGGGTGATATCTTTACGAAATTCCGGCCTATTGCAGCACAGAAGCTTATTCTGAGTCTTTCCAAATTGTCCTCTGGTTCTCAGTCCTGGTTTGCCACGCTCTCCGTGTTCGAGTAGTTCGAGCTCTATTCTACAGTGGATGGTGCTCTCTTTTCTTGCACAGGCCGGCAAGATGTCCGCGGCAGTGTCAAGGCGGCTGGAGGTTTGTGTGTATATGTATGTGGGTGTAAGTGGTGATTTTGTGTTTGTGGCGTTACGTTTAGCTGCCAAGCGGAAAGCAGAGTCCGCGAATTGTAGGAATGGCAGTCTTTTTTCGTCGTCGTTCATGATGGCTGCAATGTCGGATTCAACAAGTTTCATTCCAATTTTAAATTCAACGTCTTGGCGAGCCGTTTGAAAGCGGGGGCACTCCAAGATAACGTGCCATACTGACTCTTTGACTTCCGCGTCACACTCACATCCAGGGCTGTCTTTCAGCTTGAAACGCTGTAAGTACTCCACGATGCCACCGTGTCCTTTCAGTACTTGTACTTGAGTGGGCGTCACTTTCGTTTTTCTCACTATCCGGTATGCTTTTTCAACATCCGGGAGGAATTTCTAGGTGACTGACCCAGTTTTAGAGGCTTCATATCTGTCCTGCCACTTGCGGACAGATTCCTCCCTGATCTTTTTCTTGACATAGGACAGGGGGATTTTGTCATAGTCTAGGGTGGTGTCATCTCCGAGCGCCGCCGACCTCGCGAGCTCGTCAGCTCGCTCGTTTCCGGTCGTTCCGATGTGTGCCCTCAACCAAAACAGTCGTACCTGCCTTCCCTTTTCTCTTATCTCCCCTAAAGATATTTTGATGGCTTTGATTAGGGGGTAGCTCACTTTTGGCTTTCCCAGCAGGTCTAGTGAGGATCTTGAGTCACTAAATATGTTTACGACAGGTTCTGTCCTTGTTTTGACCAGCTGGATGGCCCTGTGAAGCGCGTAGAGCTCTGATTGAAAAACTGTGCATGATGAGTCGAGGCTAAAGGTGGCATAGCTGGACTCTCTACCCTCCTCCCAACATGTTAGGGCGGCTCCGACCCTCCCCTCTATTTTACTTCCATCGGTGTATATTTGGGGGCCGGTTACTTTGTGGGTGTTAAGGGTTTCGGGGTCACAGTTTTCCAATAGCTCATACTTTGTTGTAATGAGTTTCGAGGGATGAGGTTGGCCCATGTGATCCACTCCTCGCTCCAGCTCCCTTCCTGGTGGTAAATAGTCCAGCGATTTCTTTTTCTTGATCGTATATAAACTGGACGCTTCCTGTATTCTCAGGTCTAACGGGAGCAGACCTGATATTACAAGTGCGGAAGTGAGCGAGACCGTGCGGTACGCTCTGCAAATCTTCTGAGCGAATCCCCTCTGCAACGTATTCAATTGATCTTGAATAGTTTTCATCTCCGTTGCCGAGGACCACACACTCGAGGCGTACATCACTATGGGTTCCACGACTGCAACATAGATTGTTCTTATGATTTCGCTGTTGAGGCCCCAGGTCACCTTTGCTGCGCACGCCAGCTGTTTGTGTAAGTCAGCTGCTTTTTTGCACACAGATGTTACATGTGCCTTAAAGGTGAGTCTGCCAGACCAAGTATTTTCAATTCTTCTACTAGGACTACTCTCTTGCCAGCCATGTGTAGGTTTGGGGGATCATATTTAAGCTTTTTTGTTATCAACATCGTGGTGTTTTTATGCGCGGCAAAGTTTAGCTTATTCTGAGCTCCCCATTCCACCACAGTCCCTAAAGTGACGTTGGCCCGCTGCTCCAGGGTGCTCGCTGAGTGACCCTTGAATACTAGGACAACGTCATCCGCGAACGCTTGGCGATATAACCCTTCAACCGAAAGCCGGTTTAGCAGTGAGTCTAGGATGACATTCCAAAAGGTAGGTCCTCCGATGGATCCCTGGACGCAGCCTTTGGTGGTTACTTTCCAATTATAGCCTTTGTGTGGCCAAAGCCCAAACATTTGGTGCATTGCACCAGGGGTGAATGGTCCATTATCGGTCTTCGTTGGAGACCGATGTATATTTAGCCCGCTTCTATAAATCGCCTATGCATTTCTCGGGAGAGTTCTAATACTGGATGGCACTCGAGTGGGTTCCTTGCCCTCTTCCTGTATTCCACTCTAATTGCACAGTGCTTGGCTTCGACGTCTTGCAGTAGATGTTTATTCTGCGCAAGAATATTTTCGACGATTTCAGCGTCGGTGTGATATGACAGCACGTTCCTAACTATTGCCAGGGGATTGTTAGTTTTTGGAACTTCGACTTTTAAGCGTTTGTCTATCTTAACACGGTTTTGAATAAGATTTAAGTCCTTGGTACTGCAGCTAATTACCACCTTTTGGTTTTTGGCCTTCCTGACTTGCGGCCACTCTGGCATAGGTCAACTTAGGTCTTGGTTTCGCTTCACCAGCCTGTTCTAGTTCAGTGGCCAGGCTTGCGATGGCTGGCGGTGGTTTCCGTTGCGTCTGTTCCCTAATGATTCTCAGCTCCGAGGACATAATTTCTAAATGTTCGGTGAGTGGTTGGAGGTGTTCTTTTAAATTTGTTACATCCTGATTTGTTTGTGGAACTTCCGGAAGTCTGGTCTGGATATCTTTGTCGAGGTCATTCAGCAGTTTCTCGAGGTTGGTTGAGTTTCTTCAAAGGGGCAAGTTGTTTTTTTGTCCAGACAGAGCAGGGTTTTTTGGCTTGTGCTCGTTGACTTTTTGAGATATCTGGGCATTTCATCCAACTGTGTTTTTATCGTCTCACTGCTGGATTTGATTGCGGCAAGGTTTTGCCTTAGGTCTGCTAAGGAGCACTCCGTTGTTCCCTGCTCTGGTTGTGCTAATTTGTCCTGGATTGTCCCTATGCTTTTGCCAAGTTCCTGGATTGCTGTTTGAACCTCGCTGGTTTTGCGAAACGGTTCTTGAGTTTCGAAATCCAAACAGCCACGTATTGCTTTGGACTCTTTTAGGGTGCTTTTAATGTCTGTCCTGGCGTGGCCTAGTTCTTTTGCCCGCTCCACTCGCTCAGCTCTTGTGCAGTTCGCGAGCGCTCTTTTTCAAGGCTTATTTGTATTTGTGGCGGGATCTGGAGTCTGATAAAGAAAGGACAATTTCGTAGAGGGACTGCAGACATTCAAGAGCGGTTTGCTTGCACTAACCTCTACCTGTTCATGTAACCTCTTCATGTTACCCGCCGACTCCAGGGCCTCTTTTCCTTTTTGAAGCAATTAATTGGCTTCCTTCGTCGCCATTTCCATTTCCACTCCTAACCGCCTGTTGTAATTAACAAGCAGGCTGGGTCTTCCTCTCTCTGAAGTCTCAGATGTTGGAGATCCCAGAACTGAAGCTACAGATAATTCCTCATCCGATAGTATTGGAAGAGGTGCGATTTCGTCCTGCCTCCAGTTTGCGACTTTTTCGAAGGCAAAGTCTATCGGGTGTGGGATAGAGGATTGAACTGTACTGTCGCTTCTGTTAGAAGTGTGCAGAGGTTGGAGTTTTGGTGGAAGTGTGGATTTTGTTGCTGCGTTGTTACAGGAAGCCTTTTTTATTTTCGCCATTTTTTCTGTCGGGGCAGTGTCCATTGCGCGTTTGTTTGTGCCTGACTGAGAGTGGGACTGCACCATTTTTTCACTGGCCGATGATTTCGCCATACTGGTTTTTGTTAGAACCTTTACTCTCAGCGATCGCGGAGACCTGAGTGGTACCGAAGGTGGGCTCGGGAGTCTTATGGAAGTAACAGTTTCCACCTCCGACAGATTGTTTACGTTAAACATTTTATCTTAAGAACTACCTAAAATTTTATATAATGAAATTAACTATGGTGTTATATACCGTATTGGTGTACAATGAATACGTTTATAAAATGATAGTATTGTTTTTTTTATTATTATTATTATTACTACTTTAACTCACTGTTTTGCAGTAGATATCTAAAAGCGTTGCTTGCAGTCTGGAGTACGTTTACGCGAAGAGAGAGCCCGATGTACTGGGATCCCCGTCAAGTTTTACTGTGAATAACGGTGCTTTGTGTTGTTTTCCCTCAGAGCATAGATGAAGAACTGGAGTATTTTATAATTCTGTTGGAGCCAAACGGAAGATCTCTTCTTTCCGGTTCTGATGAGCCCTCACACGGGGGGTCTATCTACAGTGGTTCCAAAGATACAGCTCGCGGGGGTGAGGTACTTTGAGATGGTTTTAGAGAAAGGGAGGTAAAAGGGGGGTTCAGAGGGTCGGGGGTCAGGGGCGTCAAGGGTCTAAGAGTTCCGACTCGATTGAGTCCAAACTCGGATGGTCTGGGATGCAGGGTTTAGGAGTTCCTTCGAAGTTCACCTGGTGGTCCCCAGCAAAGTCGTCGGCTGTGCCTTGGAGGCCCGGCGAAATCCTGGCTTTGTCTGCGGAGTCTTCACGTAGGTCCGTCGGTGCGATATGAGGTTACCGCCTCGTGTTTATTACCGCGTGGGGACCGCGTGGTTTCTTTTGTTTATGGAAAACACGTGCTTTTGGAGGTTATCTACAAAAACTCGAAAGCCTATAACTCCGGCGTTTTTTGGAATTCCTTCAGCGTTCTGATGCCGTCTTGTAGGAGATTTTAAGGGCTATCAAGAGATGTTTACGTTTTAAGTGTGTGTGGTAGCTCAGTGGCCTGGTGCTCGCCTTTAATTTCATAGTACGCGAGTAACCTGGGTTCGATCCCCCGGTGCCAGCACCTCTAAATTTGTTCTATAATTTTAAGTGCTGATTTACCACGTGCTTAGCGGTGAAGGAAAACATCGTGAGGAAACCTGCATCTCCGAGGAATAGAAATATTTCGAGGATATGTGAAGTCCGCCAACCCGCATTGGAGCAGCGAGGCGGACTTTTCCCAGCTCCAAAACCCTCTCAGAAATGAGAGGAGACCTGTGCTCAGCAGTGGGACATTTATAGGCTGTTACTTTACTTTTTTACTTTACTAACCTTGAAGGTGTAATTTTGCGCCAAAGTCTAGAAGACATTGTATTCGTTATGTAACTTGTATATTGAATCGTTTTTTTTTCATCTTTTTCTCTTATAATGAGATATAAATATATGAGAATGAAGTATACTACTTAAGCACGTGATGACCATCACTTATGTCTAATTACGTAACTACATTATTATTAGGTAGTTTAACTTTTCTTGTAGTATATAACTTAGTATATTACTTATAATATACTGTCTATACATATATACATTTCTTACAATATATTAAAAAAAAATTATATGCTTCTTATGTACGCAATACGCTAATGGGCATATACATTTTGTCTTTTTTCTTAATTATCTTAGCTATTATTCTTATTTCTACTAATAACTACTTTAACTATTTTTTTCACAGTATGCAATAAATAATGGGGATAGATTTGGATTCGATTAAAAATTATAAAATTCTTCAACTTTTATGTTATTTTGTAGTTTTTTATGTGCTTTAAAATTTCATATTACGCGAGTGACCTTGGTTAGATTCCCGGTGCCGGCACCACTAAAGTTGTTAGTTGCAATTTTAAGTGCCGATTTACCACGTGCTCGGTGGTGAAGGAAAACATCGTGAGGAAACCTGCATGTCTGAGAAATAAAAAAAAATTCGAAGACATGTGAAGTCCGCCAACCCGCATTGGAGCAGTGTGGCGGATTCTTCCTAGCACCAAAACCCTCTCGGAAATGAGAGGAGGCCTGGCTCAGCAGTGGGACATTTATAGGCTGAAACTTTATTTTACTACTACTTTCAAACTGTTTTGATGCCGTCCTGTAGAAGATTTTAAGGGCTATCCAGAGATGTTTACGTTTTAGGTGTTTTCACTAACCTTGAAGGTGTAATTTTGCGCCAAAGTCCAGAAGCTCTCACACTGAAACCCGTCAAGACACAGAGTTGTCCACTTAAATCCTGGTGAATTACACAATTAAACACCTTAACACAGCACTTCCACTCGCGTAGCTCAATGCCGATTTTAGCAATTTTTTTTATTTTTTTTTTAATTTTAAATTAATCACCTCTGACAAGGATCAGAGACATTTTCTATCTTATTAATTAATATGTGCACACATACATATATATTTTTTGGTACAGGGGAATGCATTCGTTTGAGTGCATCGGAAACCCCGACATCTTAATTATATCTTAATTAGTTCCTTATTATCTAATTCTTAATTTATTTTAGGACATTGTAAGACAGTTCTGAAAGTAACTTAACGTTTTCGACTTTATCATAACTTAAATCTATTACCTTATATATCTATGCTTTTTTCTTTTTATGTTGTTTTATATCTTTTTTTTTTAAACTTTTTTTTTTGTTATTATTTCTTTCTTTTTGTAAGTAACATATGTATACTAATAATACATAGTCCTACAAGATTTTCTTATTACTACTTTTTTCAACTTATTACGATTACGACTACACTACAACTAAAGATACATAACTTTTATTTCAACTAATTGTTTTTTTTTTTTACTATTCATGCGGTATTCACATTTGCAACACATTACTTTGTTTTATTTCTTTTAATGGTTTCGATTGCTATCCTATTTAAGAACTCTATAAATATCTCTCTTTTATTTGATTCCATTATTGTCCACAAACTGTCTTTTTTGACTACTTGTTCTACTTTTGTTTCTATTTCCAATCTAGCTAGGTTATACTTTGGACACTTTGTTACTAAATGTATTATTCCTTCTTCCACGTCAGGATCACAAACACAACCTGGATTCTCTTTACACTTAAACCTGTGAAGGTATTGGCTGAAACCCCCATGTCCAGTAAGCACCTGCACAAGTACAGGATTTAACTTAATATTTTTCAATTGCCGATACGCCTGTATTGCGTTTGGAAAGAAGAGTTTAGTTACTTCTGCTGTCGCTGTATATTTATATCTGTCGTTCCACCTTATTAAAGTTTCCTGTCTATTACTTTTCTTTATAAATGACAATGGGCATAGGTCATAATCTGGTGTAGTTTTCTTGTAGGCAGCTTGTTTCGCCAATTGATCCGCTCTCTCATTTCCCACTATGCCGATATGTGCTCTGATCCAAAATAGTCTAACGATTTGTCCTTTTTCTCCTAATAGGTAGATATTACGCTTTATTTTTGCCACTAAAGGGTGGAAGGAGTTCCGGTTCTTCAGGAGATCGAGTGATGACCTGGAATCACTAAAGATATTCAATGTTGTCCATGTGTTTTCCATTGTGATGTTTGTTGCCTGGTATAATGCGTACATTTCCGCCTGGAACACAGTGCAGAAGGACTCGAGCTTGTACTTTTTACTTGTTATTTCCTTGCCATTTTGCCATATTGTTAGTGCTGCCCCCACCTTTTCGTCAATCTTACTCCCGTCAGTGTATATTTCTGGTCCGTGAATATTATATTTTTCCAAGGTGTGGGGCTCCGGTTAGGTTAGGATAGGTTAGGTTCCCCCCCGAATGGGTTCTCGCCTTGTCGTGGCGGGGGGGCTTAGTAACTGTGGCTTGGTCACCCACGGTGAAGCTAAGAGGAACCCGGTCGGCCTGTTGCCTCAGGCTGACCCGAGGAGGTCGCTCCGAGTGGGCTACGCAAGCCCACTCTGGATGCGAACTGGTGGACTGCTGGGGGGAGCAGTACGCTGCCCTCCGCTGCCGAGGTGGAGTCGCGGGGGAAGAGGAGTGTAGGTGTATCGTTGCCTCTCTCCCTGTCCTCCGCGACTCTGGCGGGGCCGTACCGCGGATGCGGTGTTGGTGGACTGCTGGGGGGAGGAGTGAGTAGGCACTGCTCACCCTGCCCTTCGCAGCCGAGGTGGAGTCGCGGGGGAAGAGGAGTGTAGGTGTTGCGTTGCCTCTCTCCCTGTCCCCCGCGACTTTGACGGGGCCGCACCGTAGTTGCGGCGGTGGTGGGGCCGCGGGGGAAGAGGAGTGTTGGTGTGTCGTTGCCTCTCTCCCTATCCTCCGCGGCCGAAATGTGGTTGGCGGCGGAGCCACAGACCAGATCCGCTGCCGGGGCCAGGAAGACTGGTGCTTTCGAGTGCAAGTCTCCTGGCCCCGTGGCCTCCGCGTGGCGGACTCGGGGGGGTCCGTTGCGCGCACAAAGGGAGCCGTGCTGGAAGGCGCGTCATGTGTTCCGGCGCGCCTTGCTGAGAAGGAGAGTGGGGAGGAGTTATCCTCTCCCGAGAAGGGGCCGCCGATGTTAGGCGGCCAGCTCCGGTGGGGTCGCGGATGTGTGCGTGAGCGTTCCCGTGGCCCTGCCAACATGCGGCGAAGGCGGAACATCATGGGGTTTTAGTCGGTGCAAGTCCGACATAACCCGTCCTTCCCCCCGTGAAGGCGGGTATGGGTTAGGCATTTCCCTATGTAAAAAAAAAAAAAAAGGTTAGGTTAGGTTAGGTTCCCGAAGGAGAAGGCGAGCTCCGACTGAAGAGACAGCCAGTCTCTATGGGGCTTACCGAGCGGCTACAAAGGCGTTGCAACTGGCAATCGCAGACGCCAGATCTCGGTCCTGGAAGAGCTCCTGGAGGGACTCAACGAGAATCCGTGGGGGCGTCCTTACCGGATGGTCTTGGGTAAACTTCGGCCATGGACGCCTCCGGTGACGGAGACTCTAGATCCGGACCTGCTGGGAGGAGTGATCACGTCGTTTTTCCCGGAGGGCCGGTCAAGTCCCTCTGTCTACCCCCCGCCGTTGTGGGAGTGGCAGGACGAGTTGGGGGTGACCGTACATGAGCTGGACCGAGCTGTTAGCCGCTTGAGAGCCCGAAACACCGCGCCCGGACCCGACGGAATACCAGGACGGGTATGGGTGTTGAGTCTGGCTGCTCTTGGGGACAGGCTGAGGCAGCTGTTCACCAGCTGCCTCCGTAGTGCCACGTTCCCCACGGCCTGGAAGGAGGCAAGATTGGTCCTCTTGAAGAAGGAAGGTAGGGCTGCAGATTCTCCCTCTGCGTACCGTCCCATATGCCTGTTGGACGAGGTTGGCAAACTGTTCGAGAGAATCGTTGCCGCTCGTCTCAACCGGCATCTGTCGCGTGTCGGTCCCGATCTCGCCGACTGCCAGTTTGGCTTCAGACGGGAGCGTTCGACCGTAGACGCGGTCTTGCGCGTCCGCTCCCTGTCGGAGCAAGCTGTGTCCCGGGGAGGCGAGGCGTTGGCGATAAGTCTCGATATCGTCAACGCCTTCAATTCCATTCCCTGGGACGCGATTAAGGGGGGATTAGCACATCATCAAGTCCCCCCTTACCTGCGAGGCGTTATCGCGGACTACTTGCGCGACAGGTACATAATGTACATGGATCAAGACGGTAGGAGAATCCGGAGGGAGATCCAGTGCGGTGTTCCGCAGGGGTCGGTGTTGGGCCCGCTACTGTGGAACATCGCCTACGATGCAGTCCTGCGTGTCGATCTTCCCACTGGTGTAAACGTCATCTGCTATGCAGATGACACACTGGTGGTCGCCAGCGGGAACACCTTCGAGAGGACCAAGGAGCTCGCCGAGCTTGGGGCGGAAGTCGTCGTCGCCAAAATCCACGAGTTGGGACTGGAGATAGCCCCTCACAAGACCGAGGCGCTATGGTTCCACAAATTGCCGCGTAGCAAGGAACCTCCCGACTCGTGCGTCCGAGTAGGTGGGTCTGAAGTCAGAGTGGGCCGGTATATGAAATACCTGGGCCTACATCTGGATAGTCGCTGGGGCTTCGAAGAACACTTCGAGCGCCTGGTTCCCCGGATCGAGAGGGTAGCGGGTGCCATGCACACACTGCTGCCCAATCTCGGGGGGCCGAGGGAGGAAGTCCGCCGCCTCTATGCGGGGGTAGTACGATCCGTAGCCTTGTACGGGGCGCCCGTATGGGCAAACAGGCTAGCCATCCGACGCTGTAGAACTAAAATCTACAGTGTCCAGCGGAGGATGGCCATACGGATCGTACGAGGATACCGCACGGTATCTTTTGAGGCGGCGACCGTCCTGGCTCGCTTTCCACCGCTGGACATACTGGCGGACATGGATGCGAGGGTGTATCATCGGATCCGCACCCTCCGCCAGAGCGGTGGCAGCGAGCCAGATGAGGCGCTCGAGTCCATCAAACGGCAGGAACGACAGAGCGCATTGGCGACGTGGTGTGCTCGGCTCCGCGAGGAGCAATATGCACGCAAACGCGTCGTCAGTGCAGTCCTGCCGGTCTTCGAGGCCTGGATGCAGCGACGAGGAGGAAGACTCACCTACCGTCTCACACAGATAATTACCGGGCACGGCGGCTTCGGTGATTATCTGTGTAAGATCGGACGCGAGGCGACGGCGAACTGCTTCCACTGCTGTGGAAAGGACCAGGACTCCGCATCCCACACTCTTTCGGTGTGCCCAGCATGGGAGTCGGAGCGGAGTATCCTGGTCAGCCATATCGGGCGGAACCTCTCCCTGCCAGCAGAAGTGTCGGCTATGCTGAGCGGGGACACGGCGTGGAGGGCCGTAGCCAATTTCTGTGAGACCGTGATGGTCCAGAAGGAGGCTGCCGAGAGGGACCGAGAGAGGACCGATCCCTCTCGGAGACGACGACGCCGCCGAGGCATCGGCAGGCCTCGTCACAGCCCTCCCATCAGAAACGATGACGGTCCCCTACCGGAAACGGGGCCTTCGGGGTCGCGGGCAATCGGGGTAGGGGACCCGAACGCCCAGTAAAGCGCCCTCGGGGAGGACGATGACTCGAAGTGGTCTCGAGTCATCGTGACAGCACCGAGAGGGTGCTGGGGGCAGTGAGCACTGGGGGGAGCAGTACGCTGCCCTCCGCAGCCGAGGTGGAGTTGCGGGGGAAGAGGAGTGTAGGTGTATCGTTGCCTCTCTCCCTGTCCTCCGCGACTCTGGCGGGGCCGTACCGCGGATTCGGTGTTGGTGGACTGCTGGGGGGAGGAGTGAGTAGGCACTGCTCACCCTGCCCTTCGCAGCCGAGGTGGAGTCGCGGGGGAAGAGGAGTGTAGGTGTTGCGTTGCCTCTCTCCCTGTCCCCCGCGACTTTGGCGGGGCCGCACCGTAGTTGCGGCGTAGGTGGGGCTGCGGGGGAAGAGGAGTGTTGGTGTGTCGTTGCCTCTCTCCCTATCCTCCGCGGCCGTAATGTGGTTGGCGGCGGAGCCACAGACCAGATCCGCTGCCGGGGCCAGGAAGACTGGTGCTTTCGAGTGCAAGTCTCCTGGCCCCGTGGCCTCCGCGTGGCGGACTCGGGGGGGTCCGTTGCGCACACCAAAGGGAGGCCGTGTTGGAAGGCGCGTCGCGTGTTCCGGCGCGCCTTACTAGGAAGGAGACAGGAGAGGATTATCCTCTCCCGAGGAGGGGCTGCCGATGATAGGCGGCCGGCGCCGGTGGGGTCACGGATGTGTGCGTGAGCGTTCCCGTGGCCCTGCCAACATGCGGCGATGGCGGAACACCATGGGGTTTTAGTCGGTGCAAGTCCGACATAACCCGTCCTTCCCCCCGTGAAGGCGGGTATGCGTAAGGCATTTCCCCATGTACAAAAAAAAAAGGTTAGATTAGGTTAGGTTAGGTTTTTTTTTTATGGTTTCCACCGAGGGTTAAAACCACCCTCGATGGGACTATATTGTCAGTTTCTGCATAGTCATTTCAATCTTATTTCACTAATTATCGAAATTTCACAAATAAAATTTTTAATCGTAACTGCGATTCGATACGGTTACGTTAAGAAATTTTACAATTTAGTTTCAAATGTTATTTTACAATTTATTGTTGTGTTGCTTACAGTTATTTACATATTTTCGCTGGAATTTTAATTATATCCATTGAGTCTGGCGTCGTTCTCCTTGGCAAAAGGAGGTATTTAAAATTTACAAGTAAATTATGTGATACAGTTGATCTTTACTGTATGGCGTTTAGGTCGGGTTTCACTTGTGCGGTTGATTACGAATAAAAACACATGCACTTCTTACAACTGTTTATTAGGAACTAACTTGTATATCGATTCAACATACCGCCCACCAAAAAGGGTATAACAGCCTTTTTAAAAAAAAAACAGAAAAAATTAATGTAATCCTAAGTATATTAAATCATTGAGTATTGACTTATTTACGTTTTAACAATGTAATATAATGTAATATAGACTACAGCCAATCAGTTGTTAAGATAACAATACATCGGACAAGACTTCAAGTAATACTTAAAAAATTATAAGAAGGTTCTCAACATATTTAATACAAATCTAAATGTAATCTCAAGGCAAGTTCAAGTTAATTCACATTAAGATTCTATATTGATGGGCAAATGACAAAGTTTTGTAATACATCTTTTAGTTATAGTATCACCACTTTTAACACTGTATACACGTGTTATATTGTCAAGTCCAGGATGCTTATCTACTATGCGTCCCATTAACCATTTACCGGGAGGTATGTTTTCTTGTTTTATCAACACAATATCGCCAATATTAAACTCTGTTTTAAGTTTAAGCCATTTCGGTCTTTGCTGTAACCTTGTTAAGTATTCGTGTCTCCATCTATGCCAGAAGTCATTCAATAATTTTTGGACGTATCGCCATCGGGACAAGTGATTAACGTCAGCAACGCTTAAGTCTGGTGCTGGTACCACAACAGGAGATTCACCTATTAAAAAATGCCCTGGTGTTAATATATTTATGTTATCAACATCTGTATCATCTACAGGGCATAAAGGTCTTGAAATTAGACAGGATTCGACCTGACACAAAATTGTAGATAATTCCTCGTAAGTCAAATTGGTGGTCAGTATTCTTTTTAAATGGAATTTTATTGACTTTACGCCAGCTTCCCACAAGCCACCGAAATTTGGACTATACGCTGGAATAAAATGCCATTGTGTACCGCCTTGGGCCAAAGAATTTGCTATATGCTCTTTAAAATTTAAACGGGCTTCTGTCCATGCTTCTACTAGTTCTTTGTTAGCTCCTATGAAATTCCTGCCTTGATCACTCCATAGATGGGCACATCGACCCCTGCGTGCAACAAAGCGTCTGAAGGCTCCAATAAAGGCCTTTGCTGTGAGATCTCCCACTAATTCTATATGTATAGCTTTAGTGCACATACATATAAATATACATATATAAGCTTTATTTGTTCTTATTCCTCTTGGTCTTGACATAATAATGTTGTATGGACCAGCAAAGTCAACCCCACTGTGTAGAAAGGGCTTCGCCGGAGTAACTCTTACGTTAGGAAGATCTCCCATAATTTGAGTTCTTGACTTGGCTCTAATTTTAGCACACACCAAACATTTATGTATATAAGATTTAACAGCATTCTTCGCCTTTATAATCCAGTATCTAGAACGTAAGTATGTTAGCATTAAATTAAGTCCTCCGTGTAAAGTTTTTTGGTGTGCGTCGGCAATAATCAGCATAGTTAGCGGATTTTTGCTACTTAGAATTATAGGGTTCTTACTCTCTGCACTTATACTTGCGTACCGAAGCCTACCGCCTACGCGTAGAATCTTCTCTTCATCTAGGTAAGGATTCAAAGATTTTAAATGACTGATTTTTTTAACCTGTCTACGATTCTTGATTGTTTCTATATCTTCTTCATAATTTTCTGATTGTGCTAGCTTTATACAAATTTTTAACGCCTTGTCTAGTTCTTCGGCATTAAATGCCTTTTCAACTTCATTGCATTTCTTAAAGTAAAGAAATCTTCTACAGAGGGCTATGACCCTTTTTAATTCACCAAGTGAGTCAAAATTTTCGAAATCTATTTTAGTACTTTCTTTTTGTTCTTCTGTAATGTTTAAGTAAAATTTGGGTACTTCTCTCTTTTCCAAGTCTGTTTCAGAAATCTTTGGTCGAATAAGATCTAGTTGTCCATGTGAAAGCCACTGCGGACCGTGCCACCATAATGCATTTTTTTGTAAATCTGGTAAGGTAGATCCTCTGGAAGCTATATCAGCTGGATTGTGCTCCGATCTGACATGATGCCACTGGCTATTATTGATGTGATTCAGTATTTCTACCACCCGGTTAGCTACGAAGGGTTTCCATCTACATGGCTCCCCGAAAAGCCAGGATAGTACAACGGATGAATCAGTCCACGCGTATGTTTGTGCTTGAGGTATTCGCATTGCATGACTAACATGATGTAAAAGTTTTGCAACTAAAACTGCTCCACAAAGCTCCAGTCGTGGCAACGACACTGTCTTTACAGGTGCAACTTTGGTGCGTGCGGCGACAATACTAGTGCTATTTAATCCATCCGACATCTCAACTCGACAGTATACGACAGCAGCTATCGCACGCATTGATGCATCGCAGAACCCATGCAGAGAAATCTTATCTCTTCGAATATGTAATGTATTTAGCCAGCGTTTCAAATAAATAGATTCAACATTACTCAAATCATTCCGAATTGCAATCCATTTCCTTTCTAACCCTTTATTAATTTGTATTAAGATTTTTGCTGAAATAATAATTGGTGCAATCCATCCCAATGGATCAAAAACCCTTTGCAGATCAGCAAGTATTGTTCTTTTAGTTATACAACTAGAAATAGGTGGAAGATTCAATGTGTACCGAAAACTATCTTCTTGTAAATTCCATGTTAAACCCAGCGCTTTTACAGTTCCGTCAATTTTTAAATCAATTTTTGCTTTCGTTGACCTTAAATGAGGTTCTATAGATTTAAAGAAATTAATGTCATTTGAGATCCATTTTTGTAGTTTAAAACCGCCCTTTTGCAGAATAGACTGTAAATCTTTACTGGCTTCTATAGCTTGTTGGACCGTATCGCAACCTGACATGATATCATCGACATAAAAATCTTCTTTTATCATTTTTGATGCCACGGGAAACTTCTTTCCTTCATCGTCTGCGAGTTGCATAAGCGTTTTGATAGCTAGATATGGTGCTGATGCAGTGCCAAAAGTGACTGTTAGAAGTCTGAAATCTTTTACAATATTACCTTCTTGCCATAGAATTCTCTGGAAATCAGCATCCTCTTTGTGTACCAAAACCATACGATACATTTTCTCTATGTCACTTGCGAAGCATATTTTGTGCATACGCCACCTCATTATTATACTCCTGAGATCTTCTTGTAGCACGGGACCAGTTAATAATTCGTCGTTCAAACTAACATTGTTAGAACCTTTGCTCGAGGCATCAAATACTACGCGAACCTTTGTGGTTTCTTTCTCTTCACGACATACAGCATGATGAGGTAGGTAGACGGCGCGATCTCTTATTTCATTTTCTGGGATTTCTTCCATGTGTCCAAGTTTTAGGTATTCGTTAAGAACATCACTGTAAGCTTCTTTAAGTTTTGAATTTCTTTCTAATTTACCTTTCAACTGTTGTAACCTGTTGAACGCTATATTTCTAGTATTACCTTCTGGTGATTTTGGATTGTTGGTCTTAAACGGTAATCGTACTACATATATTCCTTTTTCATTTCTGATGTGTGTTTCTTTGTATATTTTTTCACAACTCTCCTCTTCTTTAGTGTATTTCCTTTTTGTATCTGTGTCTTGTTCCCAAAGTATTTTCAACATATCGTCTATTTCTATCTGTTGATGCATGACCATAATTGATACGTCGGATGTTTTCTGATCTTCAACTTTGCCAAATAAAATCCATCCTAGTGCAGTTTTTTGAGCACACGGTGAACCAGGAGGACCTTTAATGATTTCATTCTGAAGGATCTGGGCATATTCGTCGACTCCAAGAAGTAAGTCGATCGACCCTGGTGTGTGATAGCTTGAATCAGCCAGGGTGAGTCCTTGTAGATGAGGCCAGTTGTGCGGTGCGATTGATTGTGTGGGTATCTTAGTCGTCAAGTGTTTGGATATAACGTACGCCTTAACCTCGAGGTTGAATTCTCGTTGACACCTCGATGAAACCATGACTTTAACAACTTGATGAATTCTTGACGATGTTGATCCCACGCCTATAATACTTCCCTTCACAGGATGTCTTGTACATTTCAATAACTGTACCGCTCTTTCGCTTATTAAGCACCCTTGTGAGCCAGGGTCAATGAGCGTCCTAAGTACAGTAGTGTATCCTTCTTCATTTGTAACTATGACTACTGCAGTTGCTAACAGTGCTGTACCATTTTTGGTTGTACAGTTGTATGACGTCATCATTGTATTAACTTCAATATCTTCTATCTCTTCAACATTGGAACATATTACATTTGGTTGTGTTTCTTCTATTGGTGAACCGCCGGCATTACTGGACCGTGATTGATGAAGAAGAGAGTGATGACGCTTTTTACATATTCTACATGATGTTGACATTCGGCAAGATTTCACGGCATGCCCAGGAACCAAACAATTAAAGCAGATGGAATTCCTTTTGACAAAATCGTTTCTTTGCGTTGGTTCCATTTTTCCAAAATCCTTGCAGTGACAAAGAACGTGACTATCTTTACACAATGGACATTTTCTTTCAGATGTGTTAATATGGTACGAGCGAATCGCAGACCTCTCTTTAGACGAAGCTGGTGTTATCAATTCAAGCGTGCGAAACCTTGTTTCTAAAAACTTCATAAATGTTGACAAAGTGGGTAACTCATTATCACATGTTTTACTGACATGCTCTTCCCATTCCTTGTGAGAATCTGAATCTAATTTTTGAACTATTAGAAATATAATTAATGGATCCCACGAATCTACATTGACTTCTAAATTCTTGAGATTGTTTAAGCACTCCGTTGTTGTATTTAACAAATACTTAATATGATTTGCCGTTTGATTCTGCATTTTTTTCTGATTAAAAATGCGTTTTAAAATAGATGAAACGATAAGTCGTTTGTTATCATAACGATTTCTAAGAACTTCCCACGCTTGGACGTAATTGCACTCCATAACTTTAATGTGTTTGAGTAATACATCTGCCTCGCCGGTAACGCTCAACTTCAAATAATGCAATTTTTGAACTTCGCTGAGAGCAGAATTTTGATGAACAAGCGAGTTAAACATGTCTTTAAATGTAGGCCACTCTTCATAGTCACCCGAAAACGTAGGTAATTGTATCCGTGGTAATTTCACTTGCGGAACCGAACTTTGGACTTGAACTGTAGAATCCCCTTGCCTTATCGGTTGCGATGTTATTGTGGCTAATAAGTCTATAATATCGGCCTTTACTTGCGTGAATCTTTCCTCACAAATTCCATACTCATCTTTATTAAAATATTCTAGCTGTTTTCGATGTTCACGCGATAAAGTTTTAATTAAATTTGAGTATCCACTTTTATAGGCATTCCAGTATTCTTCAAGACTTTGTAATTTTGTCTCTAAATAGCCTTTAGTTATCCTAGTCTTCGGACATTTCTTAACGTTATCTTGCAGTTTTATTATGCGGGTAAAGATGTCGTCCAATTCATTTAATGTTTGTTCGGTTTTTTCCATGTTTGTCACTCAGTCTTTACGGATATTTTTTATACACTTTTATAGTTTTTAAGTACAGGAACAACGTTCATTAATTTATTTCACTAAAAGCTCACTATATATAGTTCAAAATTCGATTAAAAACTTTCTTCTCAGCGCTATGAAATATACTTTTATAACTTGTTTTGCATAGATGAACTCGCCGTACGCCTCACGTAATTGTCCTTTTGTTCTCTCGTCGCTCGTTCGACCGCTTAGTATCCGGCTCGATTCAGGCCACTATGATCTTTACTGTATGGCGTTTAGGTCGGGTTTCACTTGTGCGGTTGATTACGAATAAAAACACATGCACTTCTTACAACTGTTTATTAGCAACTAACTTGTATATCGATTCAACACAGTAAACAATGTATACATAAAAAAAGGAGAGACTAAAAGGAAAGAGTAATTTACAACAGAGGCATAGAAAAAAAGGAAAATTACAATCAAGTACAAATACAATGATTACTTATAATTTTAGTAGTTGTGTTATAAAGTTTTTGATTAATCATTAAAATTATAATAGAAAGTTATTACGGCTAAAACAATAATGATTTCTTATTATCTATTTCTTATTTGCTAATTTTATAACTACCGCTTATTTAACTATTAATTATATTATAAGGGTTATTGAAACGTTTTAGTCCCATGAGTATGTGTTCAATAAACTTTATTATAGAGTCCAGAGTAGATTGTTTTTTCATTAAATCATTTAGTTTATAGGGAGACACTTTCAGGTTGTTACACATGATCTCATGGTTAATTCTTATTAACCCAAATGCGGGGCAATCCTCCAGAAGATGTTCCAGCGTCTGTGATGTGATGTTGTCACATGGACATTTGTCGTTTTCAGTAATTTTGAAGCGATGTAAATAGGACTTATGGAAATCGTGTCCGGTGAGAAACTGGGTGAGGTAAAAGCTGGTGTGTGTTAATGTTCGCAGTTTCTCTATGTCGTCAAGACTGGGAAGCAGCTTTTTTGTGTGTTTTCCCTGCTCTGCGCCCTCATACCTAGTTTGCCAGGTGGAGCGATTTTTGGTTTTGATCAGGTGTTTAATGTGTGTGATGGGGAAAGCGATGTAGTCGGGTGGCTTGTGGAGTCTAGAGCCGGCATTTGCCGCCTCGTCTGCTGCTTCGTTGCCTGAAATGCCTGCGTGACTCTTGACCCAGCCTATCTTGATTCTGCCTACTGCTCTGTGTTCGTGTATAATGTGGTGTATTTGGCTGACGATAGGGTGTGTATTGCTTCTGTTGAGTAGTGCTTGTATGGATGAGAGTGAGTCCGTATAGATGGATGTTTGTGGGTGTCTGTGTGTGGTGGACCATTTGCATGCTTGCAATATAGCAAACAACTCTGCCTGAAACACTGTGCAAGTATCGTGGAGTCTGAACTTTTTAGTGACAGCCACCGCGCCAGGATTTGTGGAATTGTAGCAGACGAATGCCGCGCCAACGGATCCGTCCTCCTGCTTGCTACCATCCGTGAATATTGTGTGGGTCGTCAGTCCAAGTGTCGCGTCATTCTGTTTATGATTATGGTTGGTCTCTAGCTGGATTGTAATTCTGTCTGGGGGTGTAGTAGTTTGTGGACGGGTGTAGGTTTTTCTAGGGGAATGTCATGAGGCATATAGTTGGATATTCCCAGTAGTCGAGTGCTCTCCACCGTATGTGTTTCCTTAATTTTTAAATCTAGGGGCGTTAGCTGTGCGAGTGCTATGGCAGCAGAAGTTGAGACCGTGCGGAATCCCCTGATGGCTCTTATTGCGAACCCGCGTTGCATCTTCTCGAGGCTCCTCCTGATGCACCTCTTGTGGACAATATGTCCCCAAATTCCCGCAGCGTAAGTAATTGTTGGCACAATTACTTGCTGGTAAATGGTGCGGATATTTTCTGGATGAGCCCCCCAGGTGGGTCTAGAGTAGACGCACAGCATATTAAAGATCCGCACGGCCTTGCTGATGACATGTCGTACATGTCGCCCGAAAAGGAGTTTTTCGTCCAGCACGACCCCCAGAAGTTTAATCTCCGGTTCGAAAATCAGTTTGTGCCCTTCCGTAGTGATGTTGGCAGCCTTGGCCTTCGGAGTGAAGGCGATAAGTTTTGTTTTGTTGGACCGAACAATTCTTGTTAGTGCATCGTTAGTGGATCTCTCCAAATCGATGACGCTCGCAGCCGTCACGACGAGCAAGACGTCGTCTGCAAATGCCTGTATATGGCATCCTGCCGGAAGTCCCATATCTAGGAGCTCATCCAAGATAATGTTCCACAGTATGGGCCCACATGTGGAGCCTTGAATACAACCTTTTGACATATTTTTAGTGGCACGTTTCCCTGCGTGGTCTAGTACAACCTCGCGGTTGCGAACATAATCGGAAATTATTCCGAAGATGTTGGGGGGACAGTTGATATGTCGCAACCGGTGGAAGAGGGCGGGCCACCAATCGCTGTCGAAGGCAGCTTTTATGTCGAGCGAGATGGCGATGCTGAGCTGCTTTTTGTCTTTTGCTGCTTGATGTTCAATGCAGCGTTGATGGCTTCGGAAGTGTTGGTTTGCTCGCGAAATCCATATTGATGTGGGTTCATTCGGTTGTTTTTGTAGGCCCAGTGTGTTACCCTCCTGATGAAAAGCTTCTCCAGCAGTTTGCCAAACACAGGCAGAAGCCCTATAGGGCGAAAAGATTCGAGATCGCTGTAGTCTGACTTCCCAGGTTTGGGGATTATTTTTACATATGCTACCTTCCACCGTTTAGGAGAGTGCTGGAGTGTTAGGCATCTGTTGAGTATGTCTGTCAGTAATTTTGGGTAGTCTTTTGCAAATTGATTGCAAATGTCAGAAGTCAGGTTGTCTAGTCCCGGTGTTTTTTTAGGGTTCGTGTATTTGAGACACTCCAGCACCTCCGCCTCGGTGAAAGGCACGTCATTCTTGGCTTTCGGCATGTCTGTCTGTTGGGATCTCAGTAGGTGGTGTCGTTGTTCAGTGTCAGGTGAGTCGTTCGGATAAAAGTGCTCTAATAGTGCCTTGGCGGTGTCATCGGCATCGGTGGTGTACCTACTGCCTACCTTGAGAGTGACTGGTGGGCGTTTAGGTGTCGTCGTCTTTAGCAGTCTGTTAGTTAAGGACCAAACATTTTCTTTCGTCTGCAACTCGCAGAATTCCCGAAATTGCTTAGTCGACTCGGTTCGAATCTTTCGAGAATATGTCTCTCTTTTGGTCCTCTGCTCCTCGACCAGTTCACCGAGAGGCAGGCCGTGATGTTTGGCGGTATGGAGCCGGCGATGTATGTCGATGACTTCCCGCTTCAACATCTCCAGCTCCTCTGTCCACCATGGTGCTTTGTGTACTACCTTTTCCGATGGTATGCATGCTTTCGCGGCATGCAGAATGTATGATTTCTGTGAGCTCGTCAATAGTCAGTTCCAGCTCCTCCGCACTCAGTGACGATATGTTCTTGTCCAGAATATCAGACAGAGTCATTTGCGTGTGAAGAGCTTCCTTGAATAATGGCCCGCAGGCCTTGTTGGATTTGTATAAGAATGTGGAGGTGTTGTGTGTTCGTTCTAGGTGTGTTTGATTTAGGTTAATGTGGAAGTCTATTGCGTTTTGTGAGGTTGGGCAGATGTTTAGATTTACTTGCCAGTCAGAGATATGATCAAAGATCGAACCAGAGGCCAGCGTGAGGTCTATAATTGAGGAGCGATCTCGCCCGTGGGTGACAGTTTCGAAAGTGGGTGTTTTACCTGTGTTGCATACATACAAGTCATTGCTATAAATAAGATCTATTAGGTCGTTACCGCGTGGGTTAGATCTGTCACTTCCCCATATGGGGTGCCACCCATTGAGATCGCCCCCTACCACCTTGTGAGAGTTGCCGGTTGCCTTGAGAAAGGAATCCAGGCGATTCAGTGTGCCCAGCTCATCGTTGTCAGGTTCTACATAAACGGACGCGATAAAGATGTTGCGGTTTCCGACTGTTAGGCAGATGACACTAAGGTTTGGTGACGAGTATTGGGATATACCCAATATAGTCCCGCAACCTGGTTTTGCTAAGATGCAGGCTTTGACTTTAGTGTCCGACGGAAACTGATAGATCGATAGCCCTTGTACCGATTTAAGTTCTTTACTTGAGCCTACGTATGGTTCCGATACGAGGGCAATATTGTAGTCGCTGGCCATGAAAGAGAGGAGTAACTCGTGTAAACTGTTTCTCGATTTATCAATGTTGCACTGTAGAATTTTTATTTTATTAAAAAGGACCACAATCAATCCGATTCATTATCCTCTCTTTCATGGCCTGCAAACGTGGGCAGGTGTATGAGTTGGCGGTGTGTTTAGTGTCGTATTATGTGTTAAATTGTGTGTTGTGAGAGGTGCAGTTTACGCATTTTGCGCTGTGTGTGGTATTTTTAACCGGGCAATCGCCCACCTGGTGTTGAGTACTGGCGCAGTGGGAGCATGGACTATCTGATGATGTACACCTGGACCTCATGTGTCCAAACTGTAAACACTTGTGGCACTGTATGAATGGAGAGAAACTGCTAACATGTATGCGCTGATGGTCGACGCATATTCTCTCCACAGCTATCAGTTTGCGATATAATTTAGCCTCAGTTAAAAATACTGCATTATATAAATTAGTGTTGCGGTTTTCGCGTTTGAATTTTAATTTGAAGTTCTCACCTTCTCCGGCTTCCAAGAGTTCTGTGAGCTGCGCGTTTTGGCTGCTAATTATTTTTGCGAGGTCTTCAGCTGGAACATCCTTAGAGACGCCCTTGAGGATTACCATAGGCTTGAGGCTACGCACTGGCTCAGCCCTAACCTCACTCGTGTCCTTGAGACGCGCCAGTGTGTCGTCTCGCTGCTGCAGGTTGTTAAATTCTATGCGTAACTTATTATTCGAGACAGGTTGTATGCGCGCCGGTGCATAGTTCGATTCCCTGTAACTGATGCTTTTTTTTTTTGAATTTCTCGATTATTTCCTGTCTGGTTTTTGTTTCTGCAACTGAGTTTATGATGATAGCTGGCTTATTTGCTGGAGGGAGTGAGAGTTGGATGCGTTGTTGCCCTCCAGTTGTTCTGACGCCACAGGCAGCCGCCGCTGCTTGGGCGTAGGATGGTCGGTTCTCCGTTACCAGTTTTTTAAAACCAGCCATTTCCTCCCGCACGCAGGCAGCTATTTCCTTTTTTATTTCACCGATAGATGGAGTGCTAGAGGTGCTGGGGGTGGCCGACGAGGTGATGTTATTGATCGTTCGAGTGGCACGTCGGATCTCTTCGGCAGCGAGGCTGATAAGCCGTTTATTAGCTGCGGTGACCCTCTTCCCTTCACTAACTGCCGAGCTGATGCAAGTGGTCAGCTTATTCACAATTTCCATGAAGGAACCCATATCTGTGACCTCCTCAGCAGTGGCCGGCAGGGTTGGTGGCTCGCTTTGTGATGGTGCCATGTTTGCAGAGTGTTTGTATTTTTTTTCAGAATAAGATTGCAATGCCAAGTATCAATATAATTATTGTGGGGAAATGCGGGGTTATTAAATTTATGTTTTGCAGTGGGGGGTATTTTTTTGATGATCTAGAGGTGAGTAGAAGGAAAAAAAGAAGGAAATATTGTACAGTTATAGCGATGAAACGAGAGCCGCACGCACAAAAAACTGTTTTTGATTTTATTTAACTATGGAAGGAATCACTGTTTTGGCCAAAATCGCACTAAGTTTTGATGTCGGAAAAAAACAAATTATACCACGAGAAACCTTGCGTCAGCCCATAAGGTATAACACGGCACAAATCACTGAAACTGCCCTATTTTTATGATTTTTCGTGACCGGAGCGACGCGGTTTCGCTGCTTACGGGGCGGCGGTTGGCGCCAGACAGGTTAGGTTAGGTTTTTTTTTTTTTTTGTTTCTTTATACTAATTCCCCTGACATTTGACTGTCTTGGTCTCATTGCGCTTTTTGTCTTTTTTATTCTTATTTTTATTTCTTAATACTATTTTATTACACATAACTTCTACATACAACGTACCTTTTATATAATTACTTATACAATTTTTAATTTCTAGGTACATATTTCTTTACACATTACTTTTTACTATTTTACTACACTGAGACGTTTTTGCAATCTTATGTTCATTTCTAAGTTATTGGTTTGAACACGCTTCTTTTTCTATATTCCTACATATTTACTTACATCTCCATTTTATTATTATTAAACATTCTTTTTCTATCTTATTGCTACTAATTTATATGCTAATTACATTTTCTTACTCCTAATTGTTTTGGGAGTTGATTTATATATTCTTACATATATATCCAATTTCCCTATGTTTATCTATTTGTTTAACTCTACAGTTTGCTTAGCAACATGTTTACAATAATCTAAGAATCTACCTCTTTTTTCTTTTTCCGTCATAAGTACGTGTATTTCCTCTTTTGATATTCTAATTTTTCATTCTAACTCTAGGTCTGTTCTTGTTCTAAAATGTCTAGGGCACTCCGCAATGAGGTGTATGATGGACTCTATTTTATCCCTATCACAGGCACATGAGGGGCTCTCCTTGCATTTGAAACGGTGCAGATATTCGGAGAACCCCCCATGCCCGGTAAGCACCTGCGTCAGCAGTGGGTCTAGTTCTAGTTTTCTTAATATGGGGTAAGCCCTGATGGCGTCCGGGAAGAAAAGCTTGGTAGTGGTGGCCGTGTTTCCGTCTTTATATCTCCGGTTCCATTCGTCAAGAGAATCCATCCGGATTTGTCGCTTGACGAACGAAACCGGACATTTGTCGTAGTATGGCTTGGTCTTTATCCTCAATGCGGCTTCTTTAGCCAGGATGTCAGCTCTTTCATTTCCCTCCACCCCCGCATGGGCTTTGACCCAGTGTAGGGCAAGGGACTTTCCTAGATCTTTTAGTTTCGCTACATTTTCCCTTGCCTCCACCGCTAGGGGGTGAAGGGAGTCACCCCGCGTGATCGTCTCAAGGGCCGACCTGGAGTCGCTATACACCGTAATTTTTACATCGTTCTGGAAACGAAGAAAATTAGTACAGTTTCAGTTACAGAAACGATTGGTAGTATCAGTTTTTAGATTTTAATATTTACTTTTTTTTGTTAAATTAAAATTAATCACGTGTTTTTAAAAGAACCGGCAACTTGCGGTAGCTCCCGTCTATAGGTAATTACGATCATAGTCGATAGGTCAATGTCCTTACGAACGCATAAGCGACGAAGTAAAGGCTATCGGAGAAAAAAAGCGTTTAAGATCGTGAATTTTCGGACATTTTTCGACATGGTTAATCCGCCATCTGGCCGGACGTCCAAGATTTTTCAATATTTCCCTTGGATGACACTTACCATACCTACCAAATGAGACTGGGTGGCAGATTTTCATACGCCGTTTCGTACTTTATAAAATTATTACAATAAAGGCCCCATGGGTTTTATTCTGCCACATAAAACTGAAGAAGTTTGCGAACCACTTCAATTTTAAAAAATACGTTTAATAAGTACTACGTCAATAATCTACACTGAATAAAAATACTCTATTCGTACCTGGGATAGTCTCTGCCGGACGATACTCATGGCATAACATTATTTACGAAGTTACAAAATAATCTGCGAAATACAGTCCATTTTGCACGACACACACGTATACGGCTTATTAAACTGGCTTCTGGATTTTTAACACTTTTAAACACATTCACGATCATAATGCGTAACACCTTACGAATTTATTGTTCATGAGAATAAACCTACAGTCAAATGGTTCTTGTTAGCAACATCGTATACCTGTACCATTGTTAGATATTGTGACGTTAGATAGAATACACTTTACGACTTATTTTCTTCGCGATAATTCAACAACAGAAGCGCGACCAAATGGCCTTAGACTATAGGTGACGACCGACCACATAGACCAACCAACTAAAGCACTGTCACTCTCGCCAACACATGAATTTTTTTACCCTTAAAGACATTAAAAACTCCCTAAACTAAACATTTGAAAAACATAAACTAAGTGTATGTCGGCAGTGTACTAAATAGTAGACAAACGTCTGTCTAAATAGTAGACAAACGTCTGTCTACTATTTAGTTTTTGTATGCCAGTTTTTAAATTAAACAAAAAAGTTGTCGATAGAGCATAACAGTAAAATTAGTATCAAAATATTCATCAATGGTTATTATTACAATACAATTACTTAGTATTGAATAATAAATAATTCCATTAATATAAATCCTAGAAAACAATAATTAAGAAAAATGTAATAAGAATAATAATCATATCACTGCTTGTCATTAAAAAATAAATGTACATTGTGTGTGTGTTAATAATATTTCTTCCATTACAATAGAATCCTTCTCAGCCTCGCTGTATTTTATTAAATCATACATTTTATAAACATTTCACATTACATTTATAAAACCATATTTTCTTCCCCATCTGGAAGGAAAACCCCTAAGTTGACAACACTGAGCACTGCGACGTATAGCGCTGTTGTATATCCCCCCCCGGCCGCCAAGTCGAAACGTCGAAATTTCGAAACGTCACAGCCCTAGGGCTGTGTCGTTTCGAAATTTAATTAAACATGACACAACATTAAACGAAAACGGTTTTGTGCATCTACGTTAGCTCGAGCGAAAAAGATTTTTTTAGGACGAGCTAACGTAAGCGTAGATGCAGTGCAATAATTGCAACTGAACATTGGGTGGCTCGCTTTACCTAAATATTTCACGAACATTATCGTATCCGCGTTTTTCAATTATCGTAACGGAAATATGAGTCGAAAGTAAATGTATTCCAACGTAAGGAGAAACTAGCAATTGTATATGATAATTCGGGCCATGCGGTTGTACGTTTATTCTTATGAATATAAAAGTAGTCAGAAGTTATGCAATATGATAATGGACGTTTTCAAAATTTAAAAAAAATATCATCATCATCATATCAGCCTATCACTAGTCCACTGCTGAACATAGGCCTCCCCCTCAGATTGCCACAAGTTTGTAGCTCTCATTTTGGAAGGATTTTGCCATAGTTGCCACGCTTGGTAGGTGGGTTGGCAACCGCAGTTTATTTATTCAGATGATTCGAAAAAAATATATGGGACGTTAAAGAGATCAAAATAAACTATGAATTTTTTATGTTCGGTCACAGCTTTTACTTTAATATACACCCGATCCAATGAATCTTTTGGCAATATTAAAAATAAATTCAGATTAATAAAAGCAGCAGTGATAAAAATTATTATAATAATTAAAAATCTTTTTTGAAACAGCCCTGTTTAAAACATTTTCGTTTCACGCGTTGTCCACGATGCTATTGGAGGCGAAGTCACTCCCCGCCACCTTTAACGTAAAACAGCAAAATGCAAAAAATAGGTAAATAAGTGACTTAGTCACGTGTGAGCTCTGAACTTATTAATGTAAATGTGCTTATGTTAATTATTTATTTTTATTAATCGTATTTGTTCTTCGATGCACTTTTATTTGTGATAATACTTAAATAAAAATAAAAATACTTGTGTATACGGAAGAAGTGCGGAATTTAGTTAATTAAACGGCATATTGTGGATGCTAATAGTGATAAAAGGTGATGTGATACTGTGAGTGTGAATAAATCATTTGAAAGAAACCTTGCGAAAACGTGCTCGTTTATGTTTACAACCAAACAGAAAGCAGTTTGCACAGTTATTACAATTCAGGTATGCACTTAACTAAATATTTATTTTGTTAATTTCAATTCCAATCAGTTGTAAATAGTGTAAATGGTTTATTACAATTTTTAATTACGCATATAATAATTAACCGATATTATTACTAAAATTCTACCTAACGTTTTTACCAAAACCACTGTTTCGATAGCTAGAATAATTTTATTTCATAAAAATAAAATAATGAAATAATATTTTATTATTAAAAATTATCTGAATATTTGTTTTATTTTTGGAGTTTACTCCATAGGAATCGATTTCATTTAAAGTGAAATGAATACGCATAAAACGAAAAATTAATTAACGTAAGCGCCATCTTAGCAAACTATTTCAAAACTTTTCGTAACATAATAATATACGTTTCTGACAAGATTCAATGTAGAATGAATATACATGTAGAGGAGCCAATATTTTTTGTATGGGCATTGAGCTCACTGTAAACTTAAACAGAAGTATGTTGTCTAGACCTAACTAGTGGCATAAATAGTTATATTTAGTCCAACCAGAATGTTGCAATATACTGCAACAGTGCCATCTACAAGCGGCTCCGTGAACAGTCAAATAACTATAATATTTATAAATATTGTAAATTTGCAATTTTATAACTTAATAGTTTGTTAAAATATTGTTCTTTTGTTAATGATATCATGAATGTTTTATTATTTATAAACAAACGAATATCTGTTTTACTTTTCATGGATAATTAAACAAAAATAATGTTTTAATAATTCGCCATTTTATTTTATTTAGTGCAGTTTTGAAAGTAAGTTTTCTGATTATTTAGAACGAGTAAATGCGTAAATGACATTATTGGTACAGACAGTGAAAACTTTATTGTAAAAATAATAATTTAATTTGTATTACGATCAATTAATAGGACTAATTGCTCTCAACACACTCTTAAACACTCGCGGGGCTTGTCGTCAGACTAGGCCGGTATAAACCGGTTTGTTTCTTCTCATGTAAAATCGCAATTTAAAATTATTAACAAAGAATAGTTGAAATGTTCTTCTTTAATTTAGAAACTAATTTCAATATTGAAGATAGACGAGCGTATACACTACTGATCTTGCTAAAAGCAATTTTTTTATTATGACTTCTCTGTTTTAAGATACGATTCTTTTTGAAATAAAAACAGATCTAATTTTTTTAAACAATTAAAGTTTATAGTTTATCTTCGCTTTCAGAACAATAAAGAAAGCACGGGATTTATTTTCGCGTGGCCTAGTGGTTAGCGTACCTGACTTCTACGCCGCGGGTCCTGGGTTCGAATCCCAGCGGGTGGCAACATTTTTGCAAAACACAAATTGTTGGTTTTCGGGAATGGTTGTATTGTGTACAAATTTCGAAAGTTTGTTAAATGAAATTATTTGTACCAGATAAATATTTATAGTACGTAGATATTTTATTTATTTTTTAATTTAAAAAAAGTATTTCTCCAAGGTACCTATAGTTTAAATTTTGTTACACCTTTTATAAAAAAAAAAACTACGGTAGATTTGAAATGCCATTTATCTAATTATTTTTACAAAGTGTTGAATAACGTAGCACAGTAAGTCGCATATCAAGATTCCAGAGGCACTTTACCATTAGTGTTTTACAGACGAGGCCAATACGGATTGTAAAATATGCTTATTTGTAAAATACCTTTTTTGAGAATACATAATATTATTCTTAAAATTTGATTTAACTTTTTTATTTCACATTGATTATTTAATATTTTCGTATGTTTCTTGCCCGCTGGTCTCGTGACGTTCGGACTTGTTACATAGTTCTTTCTTTTTCTATTTCTGTCTAAGTACCTATTTTGCGTACTTTTCGCGTCATATTAAACGTCTCGCCGAACTCGTTTCTCAAAATCAAGACGTTGCACTGAATTTGACCTTGGAAGTTCAGCGTGTTGTCGCTCTTGTGTTACGGAATTTTCGTAAAGAAAATAAGTCTGTAGTAAGTGTATTCAAGTAGGAGAACTGTTACAAATTTATGCTGTTACATGTAATATGAAAGTAAAAACTTACACAAAATGTAAAAGATAATGTAATAAACACTTTTGTATATCGAGTAAGGTTGACATAATTGAAGCAATTGCTCCGATACAGGGTAGTGTAAATTATTTGGCAAATAACCTTGTGAAAAACGAAACTGTTAGGTTTTCCAATTAGTTCCATTTTTTTTGGCGGTTATGTGGACGCCGAGGATAAGTGATTGGCTTATGGGTTGCGGGTTCGATTCCCGCACGAGAAAAATATTTGTATTGCTTACAGATAATTGTACTGGGTATGGGTGTTTGTGCCTGATATAAGAGAAATCCTAGAGTATATCATAGTTTTTTTAAAAAAAAAAACAGAATACTAAAAAGTGCACTTGACACTTTCAGTTTATCCTATGTTCTTTTGTCAAGAAAGTAGCTATCTCAGAAAACACAAAATAAAGTATTTCCGACGATCCTGAAATTGTGTAAGAAAGAAGAGAAAATTGGAGTAAATACTCAGTTACGTGACGACTGCGTAGTCTAGTGGAACACGTTCTACTGCGAATACTATGACGCGGACCCTGGGTTTAAATCCCAGCCGGAGCCAACGTTTTTGTAAAGACATACATTTTTAATTTTCGGTTCTGGAAATTTTCTGTAAACGCACTCACGACTTCGAAATATTCCTAGTCTGACGCATCTTTTAATAATCAAACAAATCTAAATGTATTTAATTATTAAAAACTTACCAATTTAGTTCTCCATAAATATTTATGATAAAACGTACGCAGAAAGGTATATCGTGTCCGACCCGAGCGTTGTGTTAGTGTAGGTATCAGCTGATTCGCACGGGCTATTGAACTCGGCCGGTGCGTGTGCGGTCCCACTATAACACTGCGACAGTACTAAGCTTATATTCGAAAAACTGTAGGTCAACTTTTATTTTTTATCCATGTAATTAAACACAGTTATATTCATTTTCAGTAAGATTAAACTCCAGTAATCGATTCTACTATTGATTCTGTCTCGGTATTTTCTTCTTCCGGAACGGCTTAAAAATAACGGTGTATATGTTGCAGCACCGTGCAGAAGACTGTAGCGCAACTTTAGTGGCCTCAAGTAGGGCCAGCAATTCCGCCTGGTAGACGGTGCAAAAGTGGTCCAATTTAAGTTTTCTGGTACTCGTTTCCGCAGCGCCATCCCATATGGATAACGCCGCGCCAACTTTCCCTTCTATTTTGCTTCCATCGGTAAAGATGTGAAGCTCGGTGTTATTTATTTCGTCCACTTGTGCACCGTCGCCAAGGCATATGAACTTCGGCCCCACTTGATCCGTAGGATGTGGCAGTTTTAAATGATCTACAACCCCCTCAACATCCCGGTCACCCACCACTCGCCGGGAATATCCTTTTTTAATTTCGTATATTAATGCTGCTTCCTGGATCCTTAGATCCAGGGGGAGCAGTCCGGCGAGAAGTAGGGCCGAGTTTAATGAGACGGTTCTATACGACTTTACAATCTTCTGCACGAAGCCGCGTTGGACCGAGTTTAGCAACTTTTTAGTTTGCGCCTTCTTGGATGCCGGTGCCCAGACGCTTGCCGCGTATAGTATTACAGGCTCCACCACCGCCAAGTAAATGGTCCTCACTATCTCTTAATTCAGTCCCCAGTTGATTTTAGCGGCTCTCGTCAACTGGCTATATATAACTTGGGTCTTCCTACACACATTTTTAATGTGATTATTAAAAGTAAGTTTATCGTCGATGGTTAGGCCCAATATTTTAATTTCTCGGGAGTATCCGATCGCCTCCCCGCCCATGGTTAAAGCTGGTGAGTCATATTTTAACTTGTTAGTAAAAAGTATGGCCTTGGTTTTATGTGGCGCAAATCGTAGTTTGTTTCTGACTCCCCAGCTCCAAACATGCGCGAGGATGACGTTTGTTCGACTCTTCACTTCCCGTGCTGTTTCTCCAGAGATAATGAGGACCACGTCATCCGCGAACGCCTGACGATGCTCTCCCCTCGACTTCACCTTCCTCAATAACGGGTCAAGTAGCAGATTCCATAGGGTGCGACCGCCGATTGAGCCCTGCACGCACCCCTTTGTGGTCCCTTTTGACCATTCTGCTCCAGCGAACCTGACGCGCACCGTTCTATCCTCAAGATAGCTATCGATCAGTCGCCTCAGGTTCACTGGGCATCCGGTCTCCGCCAGTCTGCAGCGTATTGCCGGCCACCACGCATTATCGAAGGCTCCCTCTATGTCCAATGATACAAGCACGATTAGTTTCTTATTAATTAGCTCTTTCTTAATGTACTGCATCATGTCATAGAGGGAGTCCTCGGTACTACGTTGAGGCAGAAAGCCGTACTGCTTTCTGTTGATGGTCGGCGTGGTGTGCCATTATATTCTTCTAATCAACATCTTTTCTAGAACTTTACCTAGGACTGGCAGAAGACCAATAGGCCTATAGGACTTGGGATGCGTGTAGTCCTCCTTTCCCGGCTTCGGCAAAGCAACCACTACGGCTTCTTTCCAACTTTTGGGGAAGCATGCCAGTTCTAGGCATTTTTTTTGCCAAAGCCAGGAACAGTTCGGTGTTCAGGGTGATGGCAGCGTTACAAATATCCGCGGTTAGTCTATCGATACCAGGAGCCTTCTTGGGGTTGAAACTTGATGCGGACCACTACAATTCTTCCCTGGTGAAGGGCGGGTCACATAGACTATCTTGCGAACCTAGATTCACCCTAGTCGCCAGCTCTCTTATTTGTTTATGGTCCGCATTGTCCTTCGAAGTTTCATCCTCTGGATAAAAACTATCCGCTACGATCCTGGCCGATTCTTTGCTCCCTACGTTTTTACCGTCGCGGATTAAGGGAGTCCCCTCCTGCCTTACTTGTGTTCTGCCGATCACCCTATAGATCCCATCCCACATGGATTCCCTTTCCTGTCTGCTACAGAAATTCTTCCAACTAGAAGTCTGGGCCCTTTTCATCTCCAGCTGGTATTTTTCTTTGACTGTAATGTATCGCTCGACGACCCATTCTCTTCTAACGGGCGCCGCATAAGATATGCGGCGTTTTCTCCTGGATGCCTCCCGTTTAAGCTCGCTGAGCTCCTCGGTCTCTTCCGGCTATGCGGTGTATCTGGGAGGGTGCTTGGTATGAGTGCTCCTGTATACGTCTCCCTTTTCAGAGAGTGCACCAGAGGTTTAGAAGAGTAAATGCCGCTGTAGATCTCTCCCAGGGCATATGCTACATCCATTGGATTCCGGTGTGTACACAGAAGCTCCTGGTTGATTGTGGTTACCAGGTTTGGCCGAGCGTACTGCATCGTAAAAAGATTCTCCCTATCGATGTAGGGAAGTTGGTTGATGTCACCAATAAGCAGCATTTCTTTTGCCCCGCACAGTTGTGATGCCATCACTATAGCTCCAAAATGGTTCATGAGAGCCTCGTCGATAATGAGTCTTGTACATCGACCCTTGTCGAACTCTCTTATACCATTCACAAGCAGTGAGGCCATAGTGCGCAGTTTTGTCGTGGCGTCGGCGCCGATGCGGTTGGCTAGTTTTTCTTTTAGATCTTTTGCTGCTTCTGTTGTTGTGGTGATTACCAAATCCTTCCCCACGACGAAATTGCTAACTACCCACGTAGTTTTGCCGCATCCAGGAACTCCGTTCACCCATTTAATTTTTGGTACCACCCAGGTGTTCCAGGGTGCTCCGGCGTCTCCAGTCTCTGAGATGGCTTCTGCCATATTCAGGATCCTGTCGTCCAGCATCACCCTAGTGCACCGGGCAGTGACTACTATTGGGTCATTTTGAGGCGTTTTAAATTTCAATTTTCCTATCCGCTCCGTTTCCTCTTCATCCAGCGCCACGAAACCAACAGTTCCACTGTACGCCGCCATATGGTGGTTGATTTTACCTCGGAGGACTGTCGATGTATTGTTGTCATATATGGCGGCTTCAGCCTCCTCAAGCAGCACCTTAAGCAAATCCTCACTGCCCAGTTGAAAAGTTTGTAGGATATGTCTACAAGCAGTGAGGTTTACTTCTATAGTTGCTTTTTTCAGTGCTTTGAACTCGAGGAAGGCGTTTATAATGTGGTCCTTTGGTCCTGCTACAGGTCGAATATTTGGCGGAGCGGCTCTGCCCGTAGTGGTTTTAGTTTTAGGCGCTTCGCTCATCTTTTGCTCTCTTGTGTATTTTGGTTTTGGGATGTATTGCTTTTTTTTTTGATACTGCGGGTATGCTTTGTGCTGCAGCACTCAGCGTGGCGAGCAAGGTACTGATCATGCTCTTGGATTTCGGGCTTTCGATGGTCTGTTGCCGAGTTAAGGCTCTTTTCCGGGCCGTTTTTAACTTCAGTCTCTCCGAGCCGCTTACTGTCTCCGGATTGGGTATAGGGTAACCCCAGCTGTCAATGGGGCCTCTCGCTGTTAATACGTCGTATTTTATGAGGAAGCTTAGGTTTTCGCCTCTGTCCTCATATACGACTACCTCGTGGTTTGAGGAGGCTTTAACGCACCCAATGCGGTCCGTGGTTAGGTTAGGTTAGGTTAGGTTAGGTTCCCCCCCGAATGGGTTCTCGCCTTGTCGTGGCGGGGGGGCTTAGTAACTGTGGCTTGGTCACCCACGGTGAAGCTAAGAGGAACCCGGTCGGCCTGTTGCCTCAGGCTGACCCGAGGAGGTCGCTCCGAGTGGGCTACGCAAGCCCACTCCGGACGCGAATAGGAGGACTGCTGGGGGGAGCAGTACGCTGCCCTCCGCAGCCGAGGTGGAGTCGCGGAGGAAGTGGAGTGTAGGTGTATCGTTGCCTCTCTCCCTATCCTCCGCGACTCTGGCGGGGCCGTACCGTCGATGCGGTAATGGTGGACTGCTGGGGGGAGGAGTGAGTCGACACTGCTCACCCTGCCCTTTGCAGCCGAGGTGGAGTCGCGGGGGAAGAGGAGTGTAGGTGTTGCGTTGCCTCTCTCCCTGTCCCCCGCGACTTTGGCGGGGCCGCACCGTAGATGCGGCGGTGGTGGGGCCGCGGAGGGAGAGGAGTGTTGGTGTGTCGTTGCCTCTCTCCCTATCCTCCGCGGCCGTAACGTGGTTGGCGGCGGAGCCACAGACCAGATCCGCTGCCGGGGCCAGGAAGACTGGTGCTTTCGAGTGCAAGTCTCCTGGCCCCGTGGCCTCCGCGTGGCGGACTCGGGGGGGTTCGTTGCGCGCGCAAGGGGGGCCGTGCTGGAAGGCGCGTCCTGTGTTCCGGCGCGCCTTGCTGGGAAGGGGAGTGGGGGGGAGTTGTCCTCTCCCGAGAGGGGGCCGCCGATGTTAGGCGGCCAGCGCCGGTGGGGTCGCGGATGTGTGCGTGAGCGTTCCCGTGGCCCTGCCAACATGCGGCGAAGGCGGAACATCATGGGGTTTTAGTCGGTGCAAGTCCGACATAACCCGTCCTTCCCCCCGTGAAGGCAGGTATGCGATAGGCATTTCCCCATGTAAAAAAAAAAAAAAAAAAAAAAAAAAAAGGTTAGGTTAGGTTAGGTTCCCGTCCCCCCCAATGGGTTCTCGCCTTGTCGTGGCGGGGGGGCTTAGTAACCGTGGCTTGGTCACCCACGGTGAAGCTAAGAGGAGCCCACATGGTCGGCCTGTTGCCTCAGGCTGACCCGAGGAGGTCGCTCCGAGTGGGCTACGCAAGCCCACTCCGGACGCGAATAGGAGGACTGCTGGGGGGAGCAGTACGCTGCCCTCCGCAGCCGAGGTGGAGTCGCGGAGGAAGAGGAGTGTAGGTGTATCGTTGCCTCTCTCCCTATCCTCCGCGACTCTGGCGGGGCCGTACCGTCGATGCGGTAATGGTGGACTGCTGGGGGGAGGAGTGAGTCGACACTGCTCACCCTGCCCTTTGCAGCCGAGGTGGAGTCGCGGGTGAAGAGGAGTGTAGGTGTTGCGTTGCCTCTCTCCCTGTCCCCCGCGACTTTGGCGGGGCCGCACCGTAGATGCGGCGGTGGTGGGGCCGCGGAGGGAGAGGAGTGTTGGTGTGTCGTTGCCTCTCTCCCTATCCTCCGCGGCCGTAACGTGGTTGGCGGCGGAGCCACAGACCAGATCCGCTGCCGGGGCCAGGAAGACTGGTGCTTTCGAGTGCAAGTCTCCTGGCCCCGTGGCCTCCGCGTGGCGGACTCGGGGGGGTTCGTTGCGCGCGCAAGGGGGGCCGTGCTGGAAGGCGCGTCCTGTGTTCCGGCGCGCCTTGCTGGGAAGGGGAGTGGGGGGGAGTTGTCCTCTCCCGAGAGGGGGCCGCCGATGTTAGGCGGCCAGCGCCGGTGGGGTCGCGGATGTGTGCGTGAGCGTTCCCGTGGCCCTGCCAACATGCGGCGAAGGCGGAACATCATGGGGTTTTAGTCGGTGCAAGTCCGACATAACCCGTCCTTCCCCCCGTGAAGGCGGGTATGCGTTAGGCATTTCCCCATGTAAAAAAAAAAAAAAAAAGGTTAGGTTCCCGTGAGGAGTTGCCAGTCCTCCCATCGGGCGCGTCCCCAGGTGGCGGATAGGGGAACGCCACCCAGATATGGGTGGTAGCAGGAAACTGTCGCGGACCAAAACTGGCTGGGTGTGGGCGTACCCTCGGAAACGAGAAACGGCCAAGGGCGTGTGGCCCGAAGAGGCGGGCCTCTAAGGCTCTTGTTGCTCCCAGTATCACTCTCCGCTGAGAGCAAACAGGGGATGCAACATGTGCGGTGATGTGCCAAGTGCATTCGGCCGGACAACCCGTAATTCCAGTAGGGACCGGGGGCCTACGGGCCGCGAGGAAGAAAACCTCTATAAAAAATCACTCTAATCCCAAGGTCCTGCGTGCCGATGGGATGAATGGCTGGGGGGAGCCTAGTCGCTAGCGTATAGGGGGGGGGGGAGAAATCAATAAATCATGAAAGCAGGAACTAATGAAAAATTACCCCAAGGTGGTACTGGCAAGGCCGGAGAGTCCACCCCCGGGCATAGCCTGGGCAGCCCCGTCGTATCTGGGGGGGGGCGAGTCACTGCTTCGCGGTAATGCAACTGCATCAACCTCAACCGCGTGTCCATTAACAGCTACGGACCAAATTGAAAAAGGAGGAGTCGTGTCGGGGGCACCAGTGGTACCGGCACGAGACAGGCGTGGGCGTTTTACACGTCCGAACACGCCAGTCAGTCTGGCCGGTGAGAGCGACGGAGGTAATTCTGACGGCTCACTCTTGTCTCTTACATCTGCCACGTCAGAAGGAGGAAGAAGAAGGAAAAGAAGGGCTAAGTCACCAAGTGACGTGGCTGTGGCCGCCAAACTTGTCGCGGTCTCAGCTACGGCCACTGAAGAAGAAATTGATATGGAGGAAGACTTTCTGGACCCTTCCATGAAACCCTCGAACACCAGAGCAAAGAAAAGCCTTCCTAGCCTGGAGGAGTTGGCCCGCGAAATGCGAACACAAGCTGACGCAGATCTTGGAAGTCATATAGATAACCAACTCCAAGCAATAGAAACAGTAGCGGATCGTTCCCGTAACTTAAAGGGAAACTTCGTACGCGGCATTAGGTTGGCAGTACGAAACATTAAAGCTGCAGCCGAGGAGCTTGCGCGAAGGAAAGCCACTGCCAGCGATGTTTCGGGGCCAGTTACGGGGACGACCCCCAATAGCGGAAATGCCACTAAACTAGTTGCGCGAAGGTCGACCACCAACGAAAATATCATTAGGCTGGAAAGAGAAAACGCAGATTTACGTGCACAGCTCGCCAGCCTAAACACCAAGCTGGCTACACTTACGGAAGAAATTGGTCTCTTCCGCAAGCAGACACAAAGTAGTCGAAGGGAGGTAGTTGCTCTGTCTGCGCAATCGCTTCCAGAACCCAGGGGCGAAGAGGAGGGTCTAATGCACCGCATAGGGGCTCTTATTGAAGGGAAGTTGGCCGCCTTCGAGGCAAAATTATTCCCCGACCGGGCTATTCGGCCTCCGCTAAAAATAAATCCGACGACCGGTACCAGCACGACGGGGAAGACGCAACAGCACAAGCCCAAAAGGCAGAAAACAAGAAGAAAGAAGAAGTCTTCTCATCCACCAGTGACAGATCTGCCACCTGTGGCAGTACCTGAGCCCCATTTGGCGGCACCTGCAGCAGCGGGTTCATGGGCGGACGTGGCCAAAAGGCCTAAAAGGCCTAAGAACACCCAGCAGCAGCCTAAAACTAGTGCTGGGCCTTCTCCCGCACCCAAGAAGGGCAAAAGGAAGAAAAAGGTCTTACGTGCCCCTGTGTCTGCGGCCGTCACGGTTACGCTGCCGGAAGGCTCCCCCGTCACTTATGCTAAAGTGATGGAGGAAGCCAAAGCAAAAATTCGGTTAGCGGATATAGGGATAGAGACAGTCCGCCAAAAACGGGCAGTGACCGGAGGCCTCCTACTAGAGATTGGTAGCCCTGACTGTGGATCGAAGGCAGACCAGCTGGCGACCAAAATGCGCGAGGTCTTCTCATGTTTGAACGTCCGAATCAGCCGCCCGATAAAAACGGGCGACGTTCGACTGAGGGACCTCGACGATGCTGTCAGCCCTGCGGAGGTAGCTGTAGCCGTTGCTGAGGTGGGTGGATGTTCGTTGGATGATGTTAAAGTCGGAGATGTCCGCCGGACTCCCACGAGTATGGGTACATGCTGGGTGCGATGTCCAGTTACTGCAGTCCGAAAGATTGCAGCTGCCGGACGTGTGCGCGTGGGCTGGGGGGCTGCACGGGTGGACATACTGGAGCCCAGACCTATGCATTGCTACAGATGCCTAGAGAAGGGCCACGTTGGCAGCCGGTGCCCCAATGAAGCCAACCGGAGCGCACGCTGCTATGCCTGTGGCGAAAATGGGCACAAAGCGAAGGAGTGCACAGCACGGGCTCTTAAATGTCCATTGTGCTCAGACCTAGGGCGTCCCTCGGGTCACAGGTTAGGGAAAAGTTGCGCCACACCTCCAAAAAAGAGCTTGAGAAAGAATAGGCAGCCTCCTGCTCCAAATAGCGCGGCGGTCGAAGTGGCTCCAGTCGCAGTACCGAGCCCTGGCTCGGAAATGGAGGTAGTTGAAGCTTAGAATTCCCGCCCCTAAGAGTCCTCCAGGGCAACCTTAACCACTGCCGCAACGCTCAGCATTTGCTTATGCAGACCGTTGCGGAGTGGCGGGTTGCCCTTGCAGTGTTGGCAGAGCCCCATGTCGTTCCCGACCACCCTCGGTGGTTCGGTGACGATGCGGGCTCCGTAGCCATCTACTGGGGGGGCGGAGAGGGTGCTCCACCCTGCATCCTATTGGGAAGGGGGCAGGGCTTCGTTGCAGTGCAATGGGGCTCCCTGGCCATAGTGGGCTGCTACGTCTCTCCCAACAAGTCCCTCGCCGACTACGAGGAGTACTTGGACAAGGTGGCGGATTGCATCCGGGGATGTCTACCTTGTCCGTTGATCGTCTTGGGAGACTTCAATGCCCATTCCAGGGTGTGGGGGAACTCTCGAGACGATCCGAAGGGAGAGACCGTACAGGAGTGGGCGGCTGGACTGGACCTCCGACTAGTGAACCGGGGGTCCGTAAGCACATGCGTACGGTGGCAGGGGGAGTCGGTCGTGGATCTCACTTGGGCGACTCCCTCTGCAATGCGTATGCTTTCGGGCTGGCGTGTCGCGGAGGAGGTGGTCACGCTCTCTGACCACCGCCACATCGTATTCGATGTCGCAATTCGCCGACCCGATGCAAGCTCCAGCCGCCGAGAAGGCAGCCCCCCGCGTCGTTGGTGTCTCAAGCGGCTAGATCGAGACAAGCTCGAAGCCGCCGCCAACGTCGCGGCATGGCCAGAAACAGACGAAGAGGTTTCGTCCGATCCTGAAAGGGAGGCAAACTGGTTCCGGGGCACAATGACGCAAATTTGCGATGCATCGATGCCCCGGACCGGACGCCCCAAGCGCAGGGCAGTGTACTGGTGGTCGGCGGAAATCGCGCGACTTCGCGCGATCTGTTTGCGGTGCCGGCGCCAGTACACTAGAGCCCGAAGGAGAAGGCGAGCTCCGGCTGAAGAGACAGCCAGTCTCTACGGGGCTTACCGAGCGGCTACAAAGGCGTTACAAATCGCCATTGCAGACGCCAGATCTCGGTCCTGGGATGAGCTCCTGGAGGGACTCAACGAGAATCCGTGGGGGCGTCCATACCGAATGGTGTTGGGTAAACTTCGGCCATGGACGCCTCCGGTGACGGAGACTCTAGATCCGGACCTGCTGGGACAAGTGATCACGTCGCTTTTCCCGGAGGGCCGGTCAAGTCCCACTGTCTACCCCCCGCCGTCGGGGAGTGGCAGAACGAGTTGGGGGTGACCGTACAGGAGCTGGACCGAGCTGTTAGCCGCTTGAGAGCCCGGAACACCGCACCAGGACCCGACGGAATACCCGGTCGGGTGTGGGTGTTGAGTCTGGCTGCTCTGGGGGACAGGCTGAGGCGGCTGTTCACCAGCTGTCTCCGTAGTGCCACGTTCCCCACTGCCTGGAAGGAGGCAAGATTGGTCCTCTTGAAGAAGGAAGGTAGGGCTGCAGATTCTCCCTCTGCGTACCGTCCCATATGCCTGTTGGACGAGGTTGGCAAACTGTTCGAGAGAATCGTTGCCGCTCGTCCGGTCTCTGCTTCAGTGTATCTTTGTTGCCATTGTAGCAACGTATTGCTCCTGATGAGGCGCTTTGCGAAGGATAGAGGGAAACTGTCGTACGCTGGAGTCTGCTTGGACGTTTCGGCTGCTGACTTAGCCAGCTCGTCTGCCCTCTCGTTGCCCGGGATGCCACAGTGAGCCTTTATCCAGAAAAGTCTGACTTGGCCTTGTTTTCCTTCTATGTCTCTTATGCGGTCCAGAATTTCAGCCGCCAGTGGGTGCAAGGTGTTAGGATTGGCAAGACATTCAAGCGCAGATTGTGAATCACTTAATATGTTAGCTTTCTTTAGTTTCTGGTTTCGCAGCATGGTTTCAGTGGCTTTCAATATGGCTGCGAGCTCTGCCTGGTAGACGCTGCAATGATCTCCCAGTTTAAGTTTGGTTTTGTGGATCTCCTTTCTGTTTCTCCAACAAGTGATTGCAGCGCCTACGGACGGAACGGCCATGGAAGAAGCACTCGCCCAAATGGAATTACACATTCTTAATAAGGGGAAGACACCTACGTTCTATGCACATAGAGGAAATAAAGAGTACACTAGCATCGTCGATGTCACTGCATGCACAGGCAAATTACTCCACAAGGTTAGGTTAGGTTAGGTTAGGTTTTTTTTTTTTTTTTATGGTTTCCACCGAGGGTTACACCGCCCTCGATGGGAGTATATTGTCAGTTTCCACAGTTTTCGATTGATTTACAAAGTATATATATTTTACACAGGAACAAAACTTATAGCATAGCTGCGATTGGATACAGCTATGTGCAACAAATTATTCTTACAATTTATAATTTTTTCAAATTGTTTTACATCTGCACTTATTGTCTTATACACATTCAGGTTATTCTCTGCATTCTATGTTTTGTCTACATCGAGTCTTTTGCCTATCAATTTATTTTACATTAACTTTAATTTATGTATTCTACGGAAAAAAAAAAATAACTTATTAATAAGAAATCGTGCCAATTGTTATTCTTAGGTGCTTAAATCAGTGTAATAACTAGAAGCTTAAAACCTTAATATCAGGCTTGACTTAGAGACTAAACAAACAAAAGTAAAAGAGAAAAAGTAAATTACGAAAAATACTATGTCTTATACACCGTAATTTTTACATCGTTCTGGAAACGAAGAAAAT
The DNA here is from genome assembly GCA_019845155.1 of Luehdorfia chinensis. Taxonomy (NCBI): domain Eukaryota; kingdom Metazoa; phylum Arthropoda; class Insecta; order Lepidoptera; family Papilionidae; genus Luehdorfia; species Luehdorfia chinensis. The sequence goes on from JAHVAK010000659.1 coordinate 56,124, forward strand.
TAGTACAGTTTCAGTTACAGAAACGATTGGTAGTATCAGTTTTTATATTTTAATATTTACTTTTTTTTGGTAAATTAAAATTAATCTCGTGTTTTTAAAAGAACCGGCAACTTGCGGTAGCTCCCGTCTATAGGTAATTACGATCACAGTCGATACGTCAATGTCCTTACGAACGCATAAGCGACGAAGTAAAGGCTATCGGAGAAAAAAAGCGTTGAAGATCGTGAATTTTCGGACATTTTTCGACATGGTTAATCCGCCATCTGGCCGGACGTCCAAGATTTTTCAATATTTCCCTTGGATGACACTTACCATACCTACCAAATGAGACTGGGTGGCAGATTTTCATACGCCGTTTCGTACTTTATAAAATTATTACAATAAAGGCCCCATGGGTTTTATTCTGCCACATAAAACTGAAGAAGTTTGCGAACCACTTCAATTTAAAAAAATACGTTTAATAAGTACTACGTCAATAATCTACACTGAATAAAAATACTCTATTCGTACCTGGGATAGCCTCTGCCGGACGATACTCATGGCATAACATTATTTACGAAGTTACAAAATAATCTGCGAAATACAGTCCATTTTGCACGACACACACGTACACGGCTTATTAAACTGGCTTCTGGATTTTTATCAGTTTTAAACACATTCACGATCATAATGCGTAACACCTTACGAATTTATTGTTCATGAGAATAAACCTACAGTCAAATGGTTCTTGTTAGCAACATCGTATACCTGTACCATTCTTAGATATTGTGACGTTAGATAGAATACACTTTACGACTTATTTTCTTCGCGATAATTCAACAACAGAAGTGCGACCAAATGACCTTAGACTATAGGTGACGACCGACCACGTAGACCAACCAACTAAAGCACTGTCACTCTCGCCAACACATGAATTTTTTTACCCTTAAAGACATTAAAAACTCCCTAAACTAAACATTTGAAAAACATAAACTAAGTGTATGTCAGCAGTGTCTACTATTTAGTTTTTGTATGCCAGTTTTTAAATTAAACAAAAAAGTTGTCGATAGAGCATAACAGTAAAAGTAGTATCAAAATATTCATCAATGGTTATTATTACAATACAATTACTTAGTAATGAAAAATAATATTGTTTTCTAGGATTTATAATAATTCCATTAGTATAAATCCTAGAAAACAATAATTAAAAAAATTTAATAAGAATAATAATCATATCACTGATTGTCATTAAAAAATAAATGTACATTGTGTGTGTGTTAATAATATTTCTTCGATTACAATAGAATCCTTCTCAGCCTCGCTGTATTTTTTTAAATCATACATTTTATAAACATTTCACATTACATTTATAAAACCATATTTTCTTCCCCATCTGGAAGGAAAACCCCTAAGTTGGCAACACTGAGCACTGCGACGTATAGCGCTGTTGTGTATCCCCTCCCGGCCGCCAAGTCGAAACGTCGAAATTTCGAAACGTCACAGCCCTAGGGCTGTGTCTGTTCGAAATTTAATTAAACATGACACAACATTAAACGAAAACGGTTTTGTGCATCTACGTTAGCTCGAGCGAAAAAGATTTTTTTAGCACGAGCTAACGTAAGCGTAGATGCAGTGCAATAATTGCAACTGCACATTGGGTGGCTCGCTTTACCTAAATATTTCACGAACGTTATCGTATCCGCGTTTTTCAATTATCGTAACGGAAATATGAGTCGAAAGTAAATGTATTCCAACATAAGGAGGAACTAGCAATTGTATATGATAATTCGGGCCATGCGGTTGTACGTTTATTCTTATGAATATAAAAGTAGTCAGAAGTTAAGCAATATGATAATGGACGTTTTCAAAATTTAAAAAAAATGTCATCATCATCATCATATCAGCCTATCACTAGTCCACTGCTGAACATAGGCCTCCCCCTCAGATTGCCACAAGTTTGTAGCTCTCATTTTGGAAGGATTTTGCCATAGTTGCCACGCTTGGTAGGTGGGTTGGCAACCGCAGTTTATTTATTCAGATGATTCGAAAAAAATATATGGGACGTTAAAGAGATCAAAATAAACTATGAATTTTTTATGTTCGGTCACAGCTTTTACTTTAATATACCCGATCCAATGAATCTTTTGGCAATATTAAAAATAAATTCAAATTAATAAAAGCAGCAGTAATAAAAATTATTATAATAATTAAAAATCTTTTTTGAAACAGCCCTGTTTAAAACATTTTCGTTTCACGCGTTGTCCACGATGCTATTGGAGGCGAAGTCACTCCCCGCCACCTTTAACGTAAAACAGCAAAATGAAAAAAATAGGTAAATAAGTGACTTAGTCACGTGTGAGCTCTGAACTTTTTAATGCACAGTTAGTGCTTATGTTAATTATTTCTTTTTATTAATCGTATTTGTTCTTCGATGCACTTTTATTTGTGATAATACTTAAATTAAAATTAAAATACTTGTGTATACGGAAGAAGCGCGGAATTTAGTCAATTAAACGGCATATTGTGGATGCTAAAAGTGATAAAAGGTGATGTGATACTGTGAGTGTGAATAAATCATTTGAAAGAAACCTTGCGTAAACGTGCTCGTTTATGTTTACAACCAAACAGAAAGCAGTTTGCACAGTTATTACAATTCAGGTATGCACTTAACTAAATATTTATTTTGTTAATTTCAATTCCAATCAGTTGTAAATAGTGTAAATGGTTTATTACAATTTTTAATTACGCATAAAATAATTAACCGGTATTATTATTAAAATTCTACCTAACGTTTTTACCAAAAACCACTGTTTCGATAGCTAGAATAATTTTATTTGATAAAAATAAAATAATGAAATAATATTTTATTATTAAAAATTATCTGAATATTTGTTTTATTTTTGGAGTTTACTCCATAGGAATCGATTTCATTTAGAGTGAAATGAATACGCATAAAACGAAAAATTAATTAACGTAAGCGCCATCTTAGCAAACTATTTCAAAACTTTTCGTAACATAATAATATACGTTTCTGACAAGATTCAATGTAGAATGAATATACATGTAGAGGAGCCAATATTTTTTGTATGGGCATTGAGCTCACTGTAAACTTAAACAGAAGTATGTTGTCTAGACCTAACTAGTGGCATAAATAGTTATATTTAGTCCAACCAGAATGTTGCAATATACTGCAACAGTGCCATCTACAAGCGGCTCCGTGAACAGTCAAATAACTATAATATTTATAAATATTGTAAATTTGCAATTTTATAACTTAATAGTTTGTTAAAATATTGTTCTTTTGTTAATGATATCATGAATGTTTTATTATTTATAAACAAACGAATATCTGTTTTACTTTTCATGGATAATTAAACAAAAATAATGTTTTAATAAATCGCCATTTTATTTTATTTAGTGCAGTTTTGAAAGTAAGTTTTCTGATTATTTAGAACGAGTAAATGCGTAAATGACATTATTGGTACAGACAGTGAAAACTTTATTGTAAAAATAATAATTTAATTTGTATTACGATCAATTAATAGGACTAATTGCTCTCAACACACTCTTAAACACTCGCGGGGCTTGTCGTCAGACTAGGCCGGTATAAACCGGTTTGTTTCTTCTCATGTAAAATCGCAATTTAAAATTATTAACAAAGAATAGTTGAAATGTTCTTCTTTAATTTAGAAACCAATTTCAATATTGAAGATAGACGAGCGTATACACTACTTATCTTGCTGAAAGCAATTTTTTTATGATGACTTCTCTGTTTTAAGATACGATTCTTTTTGAAATAAAAACAGATCTAATTTTTTTTAAATAATTAAAGTTTATAGTTTATCTTCGCTTTCAGAACAATAAAGAAAGCACGGGATTTATTTTCGCGTGGCCTAGTGGTGGCGTACCTGACTTCTACGCCGCGGGTCCTGGGTTCGAATCCCAGCGGGTGGCAACATTTGTGCAAAACACAAATTGTTGGTTTTCGGGAATGGTTGTATTGTGTACAAATTTCGAAAGTTTGTTAAATGAAATTATTTGTACCAGATAAATATTTATAGTACGTAGATATTTTATTTATTTTTTAATTTAAAAAAAGTATTTCTCCAAGGTACCTATAGTTTAAATTTTGTTACACCTTTTATAAAAAAAAAACTACGGTAGATTTGAAATGCCATTTATATAATTATTTTTACAAAGTGTTGAATAACGTAGCACAGTAAGTCGCATATCAAGATTCCAGAGGCACTTTACCATTAGTGTTTTACAGACGAGGCCAATACGGATTGTAAAATATGCTTATTTGTAAAATACCTTTTTTGAGAATACATAATATTATTCTTAAAATTTGATTTAACTTTTTTATTTCACATTGATTATTTAACATTTTCGTATGTTTCTTGCCCGCTGGTCTCGTGACGTTCGGATTTGTTGCATAGTTCTTTCTTTTTCTCTTTCTGTCTAAGTACATATTTTGCGTACTTTTCGCGTCATATTAAACGTCTCGCCGAACTCGTTTCTCACATTCAAAACGTCGCACTGAATTTGACCTTGGATGTTCAGCGTGTTGTCGCTCTTGTGTTACGGAATTTTCGTAAAGAAAATAAGTCTGTAGTAAGTGTATTCAAGTAGGAGAACTAATGTTACAAATTTAGGCTGTTACATGTAATATGAAAGTAAAAACTTACACAAAATGTAAAAGATAATGTAATAAACACTTTTGTGTATCGAGTAAGGTTGACATAATTGAAGCAATTGCTCCGATACAGGGTAGTGTAAATTATTTGGCAAATAACCTTGTGAAAAACGAAACTGTTAGGTTTTCCAAACAGTTCCATTTTTTTGGGCGGTTATGTGGACGCCGAGGATAAGTGATTGGCTTATGGGTTGCGGTTCGATTCCCGCACGAGACAAATATTTGTATTGCTTACAGATAATTGTACTGGGTATGGGTGTTTGTGCCTGATATAAGAGAAATCCTAGAGTATATCATAGTTTTTAAAAAAAAAAACAGAATACTAAAAAGTGCACTTGACACTTTCAGTTTATCCTATGTTCTTTTGTCAAGAAAGTAGCTATCTCAGAAAACACAAAATAAAGTATTTCCGACGATGCTGAATTTGTGTAAGAAAGAAGAGAAAATTGGAGTAAATACTCAGTTACGTGACGACTGCGTAGTCTAGTGGAACACGTTCTACTGCGAATACTATGACGCGGACCCTGGGTTTAAATCCCAGCCGGAGCCAACGTTTTTGTAAAGACATAAATTTTTAATTTTCGGTTCTGGAAATTTTCTGTAAACGCACTCACGACTTCGAAATATTCCTAGTCTGACGCATCTTTTAATAATCAAACAAATCTAAATGTATTTAATTATTAAAAACTTACCAATTTAGTTCTCAATAAATATTTATGATAAAACGTACGCAGAAAGGTATATCGTGTCCGACCCGAGCGTTGTGTTAGTGTAGGTATCAGCTGATTCGCACGGGCTATTGAACTCGGCCGGTGCGTGTGCGGTCCCACTAGAACACTGCGACAGTACTAAGCTTATATTCGAAAAACTGTAGGTCAACTTTTATTTTTTATCCATGTAATTAAACACAGTTATATTCATTTTCAGTAAGATTAAACTCCAGTAATCGATTCTACTATTGATTCTGTCTCGGTATTTTCTTCTTCCGGAACGGCTTAAAAATTACGGTGTATAGAAGAAAAGAGAAGAAAATTAAAACTTATAATTTCTTAATGCTAAAAAAAAAAATTGTCTATGGTAAGGTATACATAGCTGAATACGGTTTTTATACTATCTTATTAATATTTATTATGTCTATTCTCATTATCTAATATTTTATATTTACAATGTATTATTGCTGTTGAATAGTTTTAATCTATTTACAATAACTTGAACAAAATTAGCAAGCGATTCTAGAGCGGTCTGTTTTCTCATAACTTCCAACAATTTGTAAGGAGGCACTTTTAAATTGTTGCACAACATCTCATGTTGCACTCTTAGCGCTCCAAATGCTGGGCAATGTTCAAGAAGATGTTCCAAGCTCTGAGGAGTGACATCATTACACGGGCATTTGTCATTGTCTATGATTTTAAAACGACGGAGATACGTCTTGTGGAAGCCGTGACCAGTAAGTAGTTGAGTTAGCTGAAAAGTCATGCTGGTGTGTGCTCTGAATTCCCTAATGTTGTCAATGTGGGGGAATATCTGTTTAGTGTGCTTAGCTTGTTCCGCACTTGAATACCTTGCCTGCCACGTCATACGGTTCTCAGTTTTAATTCTGTGTTTCACATATGACATGGGTACAGCAAAGTAATCAGGTTGCTTGTGGAGCTTGGCTGCCGCATTGGCAGCCGTATCTGCAGCCTCGTTACCCAATATACCCACATGGCTTTTAACCCAAGAGATATCAATTGTGCAGTGTGTCTTGTGTGTATGATGTTGTGTATTTGGGTGACTAGTGGATGTGTGTTGCTTCTTATTTGTAGTGCGTGGATGGATGAGAGTGAATCAGTGTGTATTTTAGTGTAGCGATACTGTTTGTTTGCTACCCACCCGCATGCGCTTAATATTGCAAAGAGTTCCGCTTGGAACACAGTGCATGTGTCGTGGAGTTTATACTTTTTGGTTACAGGTTTGTGAGTTGTGTCATAACAAACAAAAGCGGCGCCGACAGCTCCATCCTCCTGCTTGCTACCATCTGTATATATTATTGCAGCGTGCATAGCTGATGAAGTGTTGACGTCCTCCTGGTGTTTCGATGGGTTTGTGTCTATTCTAATTCTATCTGCTGGGTGGAGCAGCTCATGAACAGGTGTTGGTACTTCAATAGGTATATCGGAGGGTACGAAGCAAGATGTTGTTCTGAGTTTAGTTAACTCTATAGTGTGCACTTCTTTCACTTTTAGGTCAAGTGGGATCAAGTCAGCCAGAGCTATGGCGGCAGTCGTTGATATGGTGCGAAAGCCTTTAATGACTTTGATTGCAAACCCCCTCTGCACCCTCTCAAGACTTCTCTTTACGGTTTTCTTGGAGACAATATGTCCCCATACACCCGCCGCGTAGGTGATCGTGGGTTCGATCACCTGTTTGTATATGGTGCGGATGTTTTCCGAGTGTGGCCCCCAAGTGGGCCTTGAGTAGATGCAGAGTGTGTTAAACATTCGTACTGCCTTATCAACCACGTACCGAACATGCCTGTTGAAAAGCAATTTTTCGTCGAGTATCACTCCTAGGTATTTAATTTCCTGTTGGAAGGTAAGTATTTGGCCTGTCATTTCAATCTTCGCCCTTTTTGCGCCGGGAGTGAAGGCGATCATCTGCGTCTTGCTGGGTCCAAATTCCAGCTTCACTCCGGTGCCCCATTTGGTAACTGCAGACAGGGCGTGATTTCCGATGTCCTGCAATTTGTCCACATTGTCCGCGGTCACTACCAGCAGAACGTCATCAGCAAACGCCTGGATATGACATCCCTCCGGGAATTTCATATCAAGTAGCTCGTCAAGGATGACGTTCCACAACGCAGGTCCGCATGTAGATCCCTGTATGCATCCTCTCGACATCTCCCTGGTGACGCGCTCGCCAGCGTGATCTAAGATGACTTCGCGGCTGCGAAAGTAGCTGGCAATTAGTCCATAGATGTTATTTGGACATTCGATGTTTCGAAGTCGATGGAATAGCGCAGGCCACCAGGCGCTGTCGAATGCAGCTTTTATGTCCAGAGAGATGGCTATGGCAAGTTTTTTGTTGGCTTTAGCTTGTTTAATCAAGTCCAGTGCTGTGTTTATTGCTTGCGTTGTATTGGTTTGTTCTCTAAATCCAAATTGCCTCTTATTCATTTTCCCACTTTTAGCTGCCAGGTGTGTAACTCGCCTAATGAAAAGCTTCTCCAAAAGTTTTCCGAAGACTGGGAGAAGTCCTATGGGGCGGAAAGATCCTAGTTGTTCATGATCTGTTTTGCCAGGTTTTGGGATGATCTTTACATAAGCCACCTTCCACTGCTTCGGGAAGTGCTGTAGTGTTAAGCATCTGTTGAGAATGTCGGTAAGAAGTTTAGGGTATTCAATTGCAAATTGGTGACAGATATCTGAAGTGAGGTTATCAATTCCAGGGGCTTTATTGGGGTTCATAAAGCTCAAGCACTCCAGCACCTCCGCCTCAGTGAAAGGTAAGTCATCTTGTGTCTGTGGGAAATCAGGGAATTCATTCCTTAATTGATGATGCCTGGGTTCAGTGTCTGGCGTATCTTGAGGGTAAAAATGTGCGAGAAGCGCTTCTGCCGTTTCCTTTCCGTCCTTCGTAAAAGAGTTGCCGATTTTTAAGGTAATAGGGGGTCGTCTTGGTGCGGCTGTCTTAAGCAGTCTATTTGTCAGTGACCATACATTTTCCTTCGTCTGAAGGTTACAAAACTCTTTGAAATTCTTAGTGGATTCCTCCTTGAGTTTTTTGGAGTATTCTGCCTTTTTCTCAGCTTGTTCGTCGATCAATCCGTCAATAGGCAGTCCCTGTCGCTTAAAGCTGTGCAGTTTGCGGTGGTTATCGATCACCTCCCTTTTCAGGCTTTCGAGTTCTTCGCTCCACCAGGGGGGTTTGCTTTTCGCCGCTTTTTTGTTTGCATGCATGCTTTTCTGGCATGCGCAGTGAATAATCTGTGTAATTTGTTCAATTGCTAATTCGATCTGTGTGGTGTTTGAGTTTGGTATATCGGTATTGAGTAGTTCAGATTCAATCATCTTTGTGTGTAATGTTTCTTTAAACAGTGGCCAACATGCCTTATTAGATTTATAACGAAATGTTGATGTGTTGTGCTTTTGCTGTAAATGAGACGAAGTGAGGGGATGGAGGTTGATTTGATACTGTATAGCGTTGTGTTGTGATGACGGGCAAATGTTCAGATTTACCCGCCAGTCTGTAATGTAATCATAAATTTTGCTGGAGGCAATGGTGAGATCGATGATGGAGGAACGATCCCGACCGTGGGTGACGGTCTCAAATGTGGGTGTAGTTCCCTTGTTACAGACAAAAAGGTCATTGCCGAATATTAGGTTAGGTTAGGTTAGGTTAGGTTAGGATCCCCCCCAATGGGTTCTCGCCTTGTCGTGGCGGGGGGGCTTAGTAACCGTGGCTTGGTCACCCACGGTGAAGCTAAGAGGAGCCCAGGTCGGCCTGTGGCGACGGGCTGACCCGAGGAGGTCGCTCCGAGTGGGCTACGCAAGCCCACTCTGGATGCGAACTGGTGGACTGCTGGGGGGAGCAGTACGCTGCCCTCCGCAGCCGAGGTGGAGTCGCGGGGGAAGAGGAGTGTAGGTGTATCGTTGCCTCTCTCCCTGTCCTCCGCGACTCTGGCGGGGCCGTACCGCGGATGCGGTGTTGGTGGACTGCTGGGGGGAAGAGTGAGTAGGCACTGCTCACCCTGCCCTTCGCAGCCGAGGTGGAGTCGCGGGGGAAGAGGAGTGTAGGTGTTGCGTTGCCTCTCTCCCTGTCCCCCGCGACTTTGGCGGGGCCGCACCGTAGTTGCGGCGGTGGTGGGGCCGCGGGGGAAGAGGAGTGTTGGTGTGTCGTTGCCTCTCTCCCTATCCTCCGCGGCCGAAATGTGGTTGGCGGCGGAGCCACAGACCAGATCCGCTGCCGGGGCCAGGAAGACTGGTGCTTTCGAGTGCAAGTCTCCTGGCCCCGTGGCCTCCGCGTGGCGGACTCGGGGGGGTCCGTTGCGCGCACAAAGGGAGCCGTGCTGGAAGGCGCGTCATGTGTTCCGGCGCGCCTTGCTGAGAAGGAGAGTGGGGAGGAGTTATCCTCTCCCGAGAAGGGGCCGCCGATGTTAGGCGGCCAGCGCCGGTGGGGTCGCGGATGTGTGCGTGAGCGTTCCCGTGGCCCTGCCAACATGCGGCGAAGGCGGAACATCATGGGGTTTTAGTCGGTGCAAGTCCGACATAACCCGTCCTTCCCCCCGTGAAGGCGGGTATGCGTTAGGCATTTCCCCATGTAAAAAAAAAAAAAAAAAGGTTAGGTTAGGTTAGGTTAGGTTAGGTTAGGTTAGGTTAGGTTAGGTTTTTTTTTTTTTTTTTATTATGTTTTCCACCGAGAGTTACACCACCCTCGATGGGAGTTTATTTAAATTTCCACAGACTTAGTGTCCGTGCCCTTGTTAATTTTTCCAAAAAGTTTATTACTTATTGTACTCCTTACTTATACATATTTTAATGTTAAATATTATTATTATTCTTTCAGGTAGTTTCTTAAATAACATTGTTTGTAACTATTACATTTTCAAAAATTTAAGGAAACAGTTATTCTAGCCGTGGAGACTGCCTCGGGAATGTTATTTCTATAGCACTATGCTAGTTGCCCCAATTTCTGATGTTAGGTTCTCCACGACTGAGTGGTCCCTGTTTCGGATTGCCATTTTGAGGATGTACTCTTTTATCTTTGCTGTTGATGCAGCCATTGCTTGCTGAATTAGCCTGCCAGTTGCGTCGTCACAGTCGTCCGTGTAGTATACACAACTGACTGTGTGTCTTGACACTGCCACCACAGCATGCTGGACGCTGTCATGTAGTTTTAGTTTACTCGCCGTTGTTCGTATTATTATCACTCTTTCGTATGTGAGACCTTGGGCCTCATGTACGGTGAGCAATTTCGACCCTGTTCCCGACCCGTACCCTTGGCTGATAAGGGATTCCTTTTCTGCCTGGGTGAAAACCAGGTAGAGTGTATTCTGGAGGTTATTAGGTATTTGCTTTCCTGTATACCTCTCCCTCTTCAGAGAGTGGACTTGGTTTCTGGATGAGTATATGCCACTATATATTTCGTTGAGTGCATACGCCACATCCATCGGGTTCCGGTGCGTACACAGGAGCTCCTGACTTATTGTGGTCACGAGGTTTGGGCGAGTATATCGCATTTCGAAAAGATTTTCGCGGTCGATGAAGGGAAGTTGGTTTATGTCACCGATAAGTAGTATCTCCTTGGCTCCACTTAGCCTTGACGCCATCACTATTGCGCCAAAGTGGTTCATGAGAGCCTCGTCGATGATGAGTCTTTTACACCGACTCCTGTCGGACTCTCTTAGCCCGTTAACTAGAATGGAGGCCATTGTGTTTGAGGAGGTTAGGTTAGGTTAGGTTAGGTTAGGTTAGGTTAGGTTAGGTTGGACTGTCGTTTCCCCCGGGCGCGAATGTGACATGTTACGCTGACGACACTTTGGTCACTGCCCGGGGGGACACGTATGAGGAGGCTGCCCGTCTGGCCACCGAGTCTGTGGCACAGGTTGTCGGCAGAATAACGATGTTGGGTCTCGAGGTGGCGCTGAACAAGTCCGAGGCTATTTTGTTCCATAAGCCTCGGAAGGCACCTCAGCAAGGGTCTCACATCGTTGTCGGTGACGTCCGAATCGAGGTGGGGTCCAAAATGAAATACCTTGGACTCGTCCTCGATAGCCGCTGGGACTTCCGTGAACATTTTACTCGTCTGGCTCCCCGACTAATGAGGACGGCAGCCGCTTTAAAGCGGCTCCTTCCCAACCTCGGGGGGCCGGACTCGAGTACCCGCCGCCTATATCTGGGGGTGGTGCGGTCCATGGCCCTATATGGGGCACCTGTGTGGGCGGAGGCCCTGACGGAGAAAACCATTGTTTTTCTGAGGAGACCTCAGAGAGCGATGGCCGTCGGGGTCATACGAGGTTACCGCACCATCTCTCATGAGGCAGCGTGCGCACTCGCAGGTTCCCCTCCTTGGGATTTGGAGGCGGAGTTCTTAGCGTCAACTTATCGGTGGCGCTCAGAACTTCGGCTCCAAGTGCAACATCCCATCCCAAGAGAGTGGGAAATGAGGAAGTTCCACGCTCGACAGTCCATGATGCTTAAGTGGAAGGAGCGGCTGGCCCATCCTGGGGCTGGCAGCAGGACTGTCGAGGCTGTACGTCCGGTCCTGGGCGACTGGATGGACAGGCGGCACGGATCACTGACCTTCCGGCTGGTACAGGTGCTTTCGGGGCATGGATGCTTCGGGAGGTACCTGTGTCGCATAGCCGGAAGAGAGCCGACAACTGAGTGCCACCATTGTGGCAGTGACGAGGACACGGCGCAGCATACGCTGGAGGAGTGCCCAGCTTGGGCGGAGCAGCGCCATGATCTCGTCACTGCTGTGGGGGACGACCTCTCGTTGCCAGCCTTAGTTAGGGCCATGGTAAGCAGTAAGAGGTCGTGGAGTGCCGGTGTAACCTTCTGCGAAAAGGTCATGTCGCAGAAGGAGGCTGCGGAGAGGGAGAGAGAGCGGAACGCTACAGTCCCAATCCGCAGCCAGAGAGCCGGGCGCAGGAGAAGGGCCTATCAAGCCTTCCTCCGTCCCCCATAACAGAGGTCTAGGCGGCGGACTCGGGGGTGGTCCACCGCTTATGCAAAAGACCTCGAGGAGGCGCACGCGGTGTTCCCGCGCGCCCCTACACGAAGAACGGGTGGAGGGCTCCAGCTCCACCCACACAATGAAAAGGGGCTCATAATTTGAGCCAACGCTGTCGGGACTGCGGTAGTGTGCGAAAGCGTTCCCGTAGTCCCAACGACTAGCGACAAGAGGAACACCGTGGGGTTTTAGCCGGTAGGAGTCCGGCATAACCCCTTTGTTGCCCCCGCGACAGAGGGGTATCCATGTAGGATTTCCCCACATACAAAAAAAAAAAAAAAAAGGTTGGACTGTCGTCCGGTCCTGGGCGACTGGATGGACAGGCGGCACGGATCACTGACCTTCCGGCTGGTACAGGTGCTCTCGGGGCATGGATGCTTCGGGAGGTACCTGTGTCGCATAGCCGGAAGAGAGCCGACAACAGAGTGCCACCATTGTCGCAGTGACGAGGACACGGCGCAGCATACGCTGGAGGAGTGCCCAGCTTGGGCGGAGCAGCGCCATGATCTCGTCGCCGCTGTGGGGGATGACCTCTCGTTGCCAGCCTTAGTTAGGGCTATGGTAAGCAGTGAGAGGTCGTGGAGTGCCGGTGTAACCTTCTGCGAAAAGGTCATGTCGCAGAAGGAGGCTGCGGAGAGGGAGAGAGAGCGGAACGCTACAGTCCCAATCCGCAGCCAGAGAGCCGGGTGCAGGAGAAGGGCCTATCAAGCCCTCCTCCGTCCCCCATAACAGAGGTCTAGGCGGCGGACTCGGGGGTGGTCCACCGCTTATGTAAAAGACCTCGAGGAGGCGCACGCGGTGTTCCCGCGCGCCCCTACACGAAAAACGGGTGGAGGGCTCCAGCTCCACCCACACAATGAGAAGGGGCTAATAATTCGGCCAACGCTGTCGGGACTGCGGTAGTGTGCGAAAGCGTTCCCGTAGTCCCAACTACTAGCGACAAGAAGAACACCGTGGGGTTTTAGCCGGTAGGAGTCCGGCATAACCCCTTTGTTGCCCCCGCGACAGAGGGGTATCCATGTAGGATTTCCCCACATACAAAAAAAAAAAAAAAAAAGGTTAGGTTGTCCCCCGGATCGAGAGGGTAGCGGGTGCCATGCACAGACTGCTGCCCAATCTCGGGGGGCCGAGGGAGGAAGTCCGCCGCCTCTATGCGGGAGTAGTACGATCCGTAGCCTTATACGGGGCGCCCGTATGGGCCAAAAGGCTAGCCATCCGACGCTGTAGAACTAAAATCTACAGTGTCCAGCGGAGGATGGCCATACGGATCGTACGAGGATACCGCACCGTATCTTTTGAGGCGGCGACCATCCTGGCTCGATTCCCGCCGCTGGACATACTGGCGGACATGGATGCGAGGGTGTATCACCGGATCCGCACCCTCCGCCAGAGCGGTGGTAGCGAGCCAGATGAGGCGCTCGAGTCCATCAAACGGCAGGAACGACAGAGCGCATTGGCGACGTGGCGTGCTCGGCTCCGCGAGGAGCAATATGCACGCAAACGCGTCGTCAGTGCAGTCCTGCCGGTCTTCGAGGCCTGGATGCAGCGACGAGGAGGAAGACTCACCTACCGTCTCACACAGATAATTACCGGGCACGGCTGCTTCGGTGATTATCTGTGTAAGATCGGACGCGAGGCGACGGCGAACTGCTTCCACTGCGGTGGAAGGGACCAGGACTCCGCATCCCACACCCTTTCGGTGTGCCCAGCTTGGGAGTCGGAGCGGAGTATCCTGGTCAGCCGAATCGGACGGAACCTCTCCCTGCCAGCAGTAGTGTCGGCTATGCTGAGCGGGGACACGGCGTGGAGGGCCGTAGCCAATTTCTGTGAGACCGTGATGGTCCAGAAGGAGGCTGCCGAGAGGGATCGAGAGAGGACCGATCCCTCTCGGAGACGACGCCGCCGAGGCATCGGCGGGCCTCGTCACGGCCCTCCTATCAGAAATGGTGATCCCCCACCAGAAACGGGGCCTTCGGGATCGCGGGCAATCGGGATAGGGGACCCGAACGCCCAGTAAAGCGACCCCGGGGAGGACGATGACTCGATGTGGTCTCGAGTCATCGTGATAGCACCGAAAGAGTGCTGGGGGCAGTAAGTACTGCCCCCGGGTCGGGCTATTGATATAGCGAAGCGTTAGAGGGGCCACGGTTGCGTTCCGAACGGAGATCCCGTGACCCCTCTGAAGCGCTGATGGAGGCCACCGTGGGGTTTTAGTCGGTAAGAGTCCGACATAACCCGGCTGCTCCCCTGGCCAGTCGGGTATCCATGCAGGATTTCCCCACGTACAAAAAAAAAAAAAAAGGTTAGGTTAGGTTAGGTTAGGTTAGGTTTTTTTTTTTTTTTATACATAATGTCCTCCAACATGATCGGAGCCTGTGCTAGCTACTATCCTTTCATACTAGTTCTCGCATTTATGCCTCTCGTACTTTTATTCTTCATACTATTCTTTCTATCATTCGTCGTCTTTTGTGTCACTGTGGGTGGGTTGCCCACCTAACTAATCTTACTAAGTCTACAGGGTAATGGGGTTCTTTATTTAAATAAACTATGCGAACACGGCAGCATTTTCTTATAAATCCAATTTTTTTTTTTTTTTTTTTATACAATAACCATCTTAGTTTCTGTTGCATTACAACATTATTTGCTATTTACATTTTCCTTGTATGATTACATTCATATAGTTATTATATTTTGCAATCATACTTTACTTAATCTACTTTATTTCTATTATTTACTCTTATTACAATGTTCTTACAAAATTCTAAAAATACGTTACGCTGTCTACTTTTTATAATAATAGGTAGGTTTTCTACTGTTAACTTTATGTCTAATTTTTGCTCCCCGTGCCCCGTGAGTATTTGTGTAATTTTGCCATCGATTTTAATTTTCTTTATGGTAATATAAGCCGTCACCGCATCAGGGAAAAACATTTTCGTTCCCGAAGCCGTTTCCTCCGATCTATACCTTCTGTCCCATTCATCGATCGTCTCTTTCCGAATACAACGTCTGATAAATGAGACAGGGCACCGATCGTAATCCGGCTTCTTTTTTAAGTTCAGGGCCGCCTCCTTTGCAAGCTCATCGGCTCTCTCATTCCCTGCCAGTCCTATGTGTGCCTTAACCCAAAACAGGGTTATAACCTTGCTTTGGAGTAAGCAACATTTTATGTTGCTTCTAGCTTTGACTGCCAGGGGATGAGAGGAGCCGGAGTTTGTCACGGTCTCGAGTGCTGCTCTCGAGTCGCTGTAAATTGCGAACTCGGATTCGCCGTGTGTCAGTGCGACCTCCGTTGCCTTACACAGGGCTAGTAGTTCCGCCTGGTAGACGGTGCAGTATGGCGATAGAGCAAGTTTGAGGGCCTTAGTCTCAACACCACCATTCCAAATGGATAGCGCCGCACCGACTCTGCCCTCAATCTTACTCCCGTCTGTGAAGATGCGCAAGGCATAATCACTATGGCGAGAATATTGTTCCTCGTCCACCAGGTTTTGGAACTCCAGCTCCATACATTCCGCAGGATGTGGGGCTTGTATCTTCGGTGTCATCTTCTCAATCACTCTGTCGGCCAACTCACGTCTAGGTGCTCCCTTCTTAGCCTCGTATAACGAGGCTGCCTCTCGGACTCGGAGGTCTAGAGGAAGCGTCCCCGTGAGTATGAGTGCTGAGTTGAGTGACACCGTCCGATACGCCTTACACATTTTCTGTGCGAAGCCCCTCTGGACTGTGCCAAGCTGCTTGCGCACTCCTAATTTTTCTGCTGCCGGGGCCCATGCAGCCGCAGCGTAGAGTATAACCGGCTCCACCGCCGCGGTGTATACCGTACGGATGATATCAGGGCTGAGTCCCCAGCTTACGCGGGCCGCTCTGATAAGTTGCTTGTATACCCCTATTGCCTTTTTACAGACGCTGGAGACGTGGGAATTGAAAGTCAACTTGTTGTCGATGGTCAGCCCTAGGATTTTGATCTCCGGGGACATGCCAACGCTGACCCCCCCCATGCTCAGGCGCGGTGTGTCAAATTTAAGTTTCTTAGTTATTACCATCCCACAGGTCTTATGTGGTGCAAACTTTAACTTATTTTCGACACCCCACGCCCGAACATGTTCGAGGACAGCATTCGCCTGTCCCTCTATTTCCCGGGCCTCACCACCGTCAAAAAGCAGCACCACGTCGTCCGCGAATGCTTGGCAATGGACCCCCTTTTCCTTCATCAACTTAAGTAGTGGGTCTAGCAACACGTTCCATAGAATTGGCCCTCCTATCGAACCCTGAACGCATCCCTTCTCCGTGCTCCTTTTGTGTGCAGCTCCCGCATACCTGACCTCCACCACCCTATCGCTGAGGTAGCTGCCGATGACCCGCCTCAAGTTCACGGGACAGTTTTCCTCAGCCAGCCTGGTCTTTATCGCTGGCCACCAAGCACTATCGAAAGCGCCCTCGATATCTAGAGAAACCAATGTCACCAGTTTCTTCTCATCCAGTTTTTGGCGGATGCGTGTTATAAGCGCAACAAGGGCGTCTTCCGTACTCTTCTGTGGCATAAATCCATACTGGCGAGTGCTAATCCGAGGCAGCACGTAGAACTTGAGCCGGCTCACCAGCATCTTCTCATATATCTTGCCTAATACAGGCAGAAGCCCAATAGGTCGATACGACTTTGGCGCGGTATAAGTGTCCTTGCCTGGCTTTCTCAACACGACCACTGTTGCTTCCTTCCAGGACTTCGGGAAGCAACCGAGTGCCATGCATTTATTCAGGAGAGCCAGAAAGTACTTTGGGTCCACATTGATGGCGTGTGAGCATATGTCGGCCGTGAAGCCGTCAGCCCCGGGAGCTTTCTTGGGGTTGAAAGACTTGACCGCAGCCTCCAACTCCTCGATTTTAAACGGGGGGTCATTTTTATCATGACCGTCTTCGTTTATTATTTCCGCTAATGCTCGTATTTGCAGATGTTGTGTGCTGTCTTCGTCCCCCAAGTCCCTCTGGTAAAAGGTCTCAGCCAGGAGTCGAGCAGAGCCCTCCGCATCCAACGTTACTTCCCCTTCTATCAAAGGAACATCCTCTTCTCTACGTTTGACCCTACTAATTACCCTGTAAATACCCTCCCACATTCCTTCCCTATCCTGCTTCCCGCAAAAATCCCTCCAGCTTTGCTCTGCTGCCTCTTTAACTGCTAATTCGTATTTCTCTTTTTCTTTCAGGTACAGATCTACAACCATCCCCCTGCGAATCGGCGCTGCACTGCGGATCCTGCGCCTCCGGGTCGCCACCTGTCTTTTCATCTCGGCTAAGTTCTCGGACCACCACGGCACGGTAAGTGTTTCTGTGTGTTTTTTGTTTGGTATTGTTTGCCTACACGTGTCTGTTATAGCTTTAGTATATGTGTCTATTGTAAAGTCTATTTGTTCTTTGTTTTTTATTTCTGCAATATTTTGCGTGGTGAGTTTGGTGTCGTGCATAATCTGGGTCAGTTTCTCATGAAAAAGACACCAATTTGCTTTTTTAGTGTTATATTTACGTGTTGTTCGTTGTATTTTTGTGCCTTGTGATTTTTGTAATGCTATACCAAACATTATGCCATTGTGGTCCGAGCTCGTGAGGCCTTCCACTACGTGCCATCCTTCCACGAGGTTTAGCATGTCCGCCGTGCACGCCGTCACATCGACATGGCTGCAGAATCTCTTTCCACCCCTGATGGTGTCGAAGGTGGGCACCTCTCCCATATTAAGGATATGCATATCGTTTTCAGCAAGAGCTCCGCACATTTCCTCGCCTCTGAAATCTTCATTTTTGCTACCCCACCAAGTACTTTTCGCATTAGCGTCTCCTCCTATAATTATCCTTTTGGGTCCAGTTTTTTGTACAACCTTTTTCAGGTGCTCCAGGTATAGTCCCATGGGCCGATCCGGCTCGAAGTAGTAGGAGACTAGGGTGATCGTCCATGCTCTGGTTTGGACTCCCACCACGACGATGTTGTCCGTGGTGAGTTGTGGGTACTGTACTATGTCAACGTCATCGTCAAGGACGGCGATGGCCGCTTTAACAGTCCCATTTCCTATTCCTGAGCTTTGGAAGATTCTGGCACCCCGGTAGCTCCTAACACTCCGTTTCCCACCCACATAAGGCTCCTGGAGCAGCGCTATGGCTACCTTGCGTTTTTCTGCTTCAATCAGGAGTTCATTCGTAGCCAGCTGACTACGCTGCAAATTTGCTTGAACTATTTTGTACTGGTAGGTTTTCCGTGGCACCACCTTAGCAATATGCTACGGAGGCCCTAGCCAGTGCATCCCACCTTCTTCTGACTGGGCACTCACTGCTAAAGGCGTTATGGCCCGTCTGCTGTATATCCGCCTTTATGCAGTTTTTGCACGCTGGTACTGTCCCCACCAGTCTGTCTGGGCACTCTGCTCTTAAGTGCAGACCCCCGCAGTGGCTACACAAATCAGCAGACTCCTTACAGAAGCGCTTGCTGTGGCCGTAGCCCAAGCATCGGGTGCACTGTACCAGCGGCGATTGGTCCTCCACCGTAACCCTTTGGAGGTCGATTCGCAACTTCTTCTCTTCGATCGCCCTCCTCCATATCTTGGGCGAAACACTTACGATTATGTGGCAGTTGTGAGGATTTCTCGCTTTCCGTCTATATTTGATTTCTAGGGAACCGTCCTCGCCGTCGAGGCTGCCAAAGACCTCCCGGTTCTGATTTCTGAGGGCTCTGACGACTTCCGCGTCGTCGTGTACTTTCAATACGTCCCTCAGAATCAGAAGCGGGTGTCTATTCTTGACCTCCTCGACGATGAGGCCCTCCCCAGCGGCTTCCAGCCGTTCTTTCACTTTCTTTCTCTCCTGTTCCGTCTTACAACCCATAATAATCTTCCTATCCTTGGCCTTTCTTACTCTCTCTACCTTCACCCACCCATCCTTCGCGTCTACTGCTCTTCTGACCCTCTCCAAGACTTCCTCCCCTGTTTCCACTTCACACGTCGAGGAGATTACCACGGAGTGCAGAGACGGCTGTTCCGGGTTTTTGCCCCTACTTTGGCTTTCTGCCACCACGTCCGCGTATGCTGCCCTCTCGAGGATCACTCTCTGTGCCTCCACTGCTTCCTTAAGCTCCTCCATCTTCCGTCCATTTTCTAGGAGTAGTCTTGAATTTTCCTCAATCCTAGCTAATATTTGGCTTTCGTCTTTCGCTTTATTCCCATTCCTTTCGTGGTCCTTTACACTTTCTGGTAAGCTCGTTTGTGTCATTTTTTCCATTTTCTCCCCTCCACTCTCCCTCTCCAGTTCATCCTCTAATTTTCGCACCACCGGCACCGCTTTGGCCAGCTCGTATAGCCGATCCAGAGCCTCTTTTATTTGCAGCCTAACATCTTTTCTAAGGTTTTGGAACTTGCCAAGGTTCTCCAGGCCTTTCCTGTGTATCTCAGCAGCCTCCTCTTCCCTGCTAACAGAGCCCGTCCTTATCTTTATGGGGCTGGGTGTAGGGTGGTTTTTCTTTATTTTCGTGACTGTCGCCGTCCCGGTGGTCAGTTGTTGTGTTTTTGTTGACGTCAATAGCGTGAGGTTTTTCTTTCCTGGAGGGGTAGTGTAGATAGCTTTTGTGGGCTGAGCTGGTCCTGTCAATTTCCTCGTTGGGGATGTTCCAGCTATTACCTGCTCTATGTCTTCTATGGACTTTCGAACATTTTGGGACTTCGGTATTTTGGAAGGTCCTGCCTTTGCCTTGTCCATAGGTGATACTAGCACGGCCTTTGGTCCGCTCTCTTTTGCTCCGGCTGGCGTTCGAATCATGTTGGTTTTATATAAAGGTCAATAAACCCAAGTCTAATACTAATTTGTAAGAGTATTAAATGTGTATAATTTAGATGTCAAGCAAACTAAACTCTACTTTTATAATTTGTTGCTCTAGGTAGAGTCGACTTTACCTTCAATTTTATCTTATTACTACTGATATTTCTTTACTTAAGTATAATTAAGGTCTAATTCTATTTTTATATAAGTCACTAGCTTGGCTCTACCAAGAGTCTTTTTTAAGTATCCTATCACGTATAGAGCAGATTACAAACTTAATTTTAATATTTTTATTTAAATTCTTATATACTATTAAAATAAAACTCTATATAGAGTCGGTCTACATATGTGTATATAACGTCTATGTATAGTACAATCTTATAACTACTTCTTAAAATTTCTAATACAAAATCTCACGTACATAGACGCGTCAAATACCGAGTTATTGCTATTTGAAATTTTTCATCCCCCAGAGGCTATGTCCAAACATCAACTTGGGGGTAGGGGGTTGAAACTATGTCCAAATGATCCGGTGGGGGTCGAAGGGTAAGCGTTTCCTGCTTACCGTGGGGGGGGTTGTTAGGGGGGGGGGACAACGTAAAAAATGTCAGAATTGAGCTAGGAGGCTCCGTTCTCCTGTAAACTGAAAACACAGTTAAAATGGAGTTTTCAGAATCTTCCGGCCCGAACAATTAATTTTATATCTCAGAAACTATGTCTTCAAAAATTTTGAGAAAAATTTTTTCCTGAAGCTGGTTAATTACGCTTACTGAATTTAATTTAAGTACAATTTATGTCATATAATATTTTTTATTTATAAAATTTTGAAAATGAAATTATAAAAACCAAGAACTGTAATGACCCGCTATTTCTTTGACTAAACATAGAAAAATTTTGAAAAAATTACAGAATACTTACTATTTATCAAGAACCTTAACTTAATTTTTTCTGAATTTTAAGGGCGGTTTTTACCCCACCACGTGTTCACCCCTTATATTTAAAAAATTCTTAAAATTAAAAGTTGCACTCATAAATTTTCTAAATTAATGTCTTTTCAAAGGTATTGAAGAACTCGTTCCAGCAGACTCATAAAAACATGGGGTCGTCACTGATGCTTTCAATTTCTTCAGCTCTAAACATGAGGACTGAATAGTCGAGTCTTAAATCCTCTATATCTCCTTTGTTTATACGTATATTTTTATGCTGAAGGTGTCAAAAACTTTGTTTCAGTGTCTTCTTGCAGCGTCCGTTGTCAGATCTTCTCCAGCTTCTCCAGATCCTGGACCGCGTGTCCACGTGGTTTTCGTTTTTCCCGAATTTCTTGTCACTGGAGCACCGCAAAAATCCGGAATACAGTTTTCCATATAGTGTCCGTCAAGGCTGTTCTTCCGACATTTCGAAACACTTATGTCGCTGATCTTGTTTCAGCAGCGTTTCGTTTTTAGTGTTTTTAGGTTAAGAAAGAAACTGTTTTTTCACCATAACTTTTTATCCACTAAACTTTTTTCACTTTTTCGAGTGCGTCCTTCCTTGTCCGATCACAACACTTTAGTCCATTAGAAGGATTTTTTGAACGCAGAGCTTAACAAAAATGCTGCGTTCGGGACGGCGTTTGGAGCGCAACTCGGTTAGGTTAGGTTAGGTTAGGTTAGGTTAGGTTAGGTTAGGTTAGGTTAGGTTAGGTTAGGTTAGGTTAGGTTAGGTTAGGTTAGGTTAGGTTAGGTTAGGTTAGGTTAGGTTAGGTTAGGTTAGGTTAGGTTAGGTTAGGTTAGGTTAGGTTAGGTTAGGTTAGGTTAGGTTAGGTTAGGTTAGGTTAGGTTAGGTTAGGTTAGGTTAGGTTAGGTTAGGTTAGGTTAGGTTAGGTTAGGTTAGGTTAGGTTTTTTTTTTTTTTTTTTTTTTTTTTATGTTTTCCACCAGAGATTATAACCGTCCCTGATGGCCGTTTATTGATTAGATTTTCTACAGAGTTTCAAATTGGTAAACTTAAAGTTAATATTGTTACACGATAAAAATATTCACTGCATAACTGCTATTGGATACCGTTATGCTTTGAATAATTTATAATATTTTAAAATTTAATTGATGAGTTAATCACATTAACATTTGTAGTTTAATATTTAATATTGTTATTCTCTGATATTGAAATATTATTTCCATTAAATCTCTCATCATACCTTAACGCTACTACATTAGAATCTTAATTATTATGCATTGGTTTAAATTGTAATGTTCAAGTGGATATTTTAATAGTTATTTTATTTACAAATTCTTTTTTAATTGAATATAAAGTTAGGACATGGTAATTAAAACGATATCAAGAAGGGACCTTAAATTAACACTTACAACTGAGGGAAGACAGAAAATAAAAAGTGTTTATACTTATCCTAAACATAATTAACGGTAAATTATACCAACAAAGCAATGAATTATAACTATAACACATACATTTTTTATAATAGGTGGATCTTAATTGCTAACAGATGAA
Organism: Luehdorfia chinensis; assembly: GCA_019845155.1. Lineage (NCBI taxonomy): Eukaryota > Metazoa > Arthropoda > Insecta > Lepidoptera > Papilionidae > Luehdorfia > Luehdorfia chinensis. The sequence goes on from JAHVAK010000659.1 coordinate 78,789, forward strand.
TAAAAGAGGTAACTATACAAATCTTAATGAATAACTATTATTACATAGTTACAACCTGACAGTGCTATAACTTAAGACAAAGTTTAGTTTTATAATAAAAAAAAGGTTAAAATCTTACTTGACTAAGTAAATTATACAAGACTAAACTATTTTATACTTATTGTCTAACTATTATTAAAATGTTTCAATCTATTTACAATTTCTGACAAAAATTGGTTAAATGAATCCATCGTGGATTGCTTGGTCAGTAGTTTGGTGATTAAATAGGGAGGCACACTCAGATTGTTACATATCGTTTCGTGCTGATGTCGATATCTACAGAACGCGGGGCATTTCTGCAATAGATGTGCCAGTGTCTGTGGTGTTGTATCGTCGCAAGGACACTTATCATTATCCGTGATCTTGAATTTATGTAAATATGTCTTATGGTAACCATGCCCTGTGAGAAATTGTGTAAGGTGAAAGCTGGTAAGTGAGGTTGCTTTAAGTGATTTTATGTGGTCTAGAGTAGGAAGTATTTTCCTCGTGTGTTTTCCCTGTTCGGCACTTTCGTACCGTGCTTGCCAGATAGATTGATTGTCTGTTTTAATTTTATGTTTTATGTATGAGAGTGGGATTGCGAAATAGTCGGGTTTTTTGTGTAGTTTAGTGGCAGAGTTGGCAGCCGTATCTGCCGCCTCGTTTCCCAAAATACCTGTGTGTGCCTTGACCCACACTATGTCTATGATGCGTGATGATTGCTGTATTCTGTGGATTGTGTGGTGAATGTCCGTGATGATAGGGTGTGTGTTACTCCGATTTTGTAGAGCGCGAATAGATGAGAGAGAGTCTGTAGCGATAACTGTTCTTGTGTACTGTTTTGTATCTGCCCACAGGCATGCCTGATGGATGGCAAAAAGCTCAGCCTGAAAGACTGTGCACGTATTATGTAGCCTAAATTTTTTGGTAGTTTTTGGATGTGTGTTAGAGTTGTCGTAGCAGACGAAGGCTGCGCCAACGGCACCATCATTCTGCTTGCTACCGTCTGTGTATATTCTAGTAATATCCGACCTGATTTGGGCATCCACTAGTTCTTGCGTTGGGAGCAGTTTAGGATCAATGTTGATTCTCTCCGCGGGGTGTAATAACCTGTGTGTGGGAGTGGGTCTTTCAAGGGGTATATCGTCAGGGACGTAATCACATGTGCCAGACAGCCTGGCCCTTTCGACAATGTGTACTTGCCTAACCTTTAGATCTAGGGGCGTGAATTGAGCGAGTGCCACTGCAGCAGTCGTTGAGATAGTGCGAAACCCTCTAATTGCCTTTATCGCGAATCCTCGCTGCAAGCTCTCGAGGCTCCTCCTAATACACCTCTTGTGTGCGACGTGTCCCCAGATCCCCGCCGCGTATGTGACCGTTGGCTCGATCACCTGACGGTAAATGGTGCTGATGTTCTCAGGGTGAGCCCCCCATGTAGGTCTCGAGAACATGCAGAGGGCATTAAATATTCGCCGCGCCTTGTCAATGACATATCTTACATGACGGCCGAAGAGGAGTTTCTCATCAAGCACTACCCCCAGATACTTTAGGTCTGGCGAGAAAGCTAATCTCTGTCCTGACATGGTGATGACGGCAGCCTTAGCCTTGGGAGTAAAGGCGATCATCCGGGTTTTTGTAGGTCCGAAGCTGAGCTTCACGCTGTTACCCCAATCGACGATTCGCGAAAGCGATGAGTTGGTGATTGTTTCAAGTTCGCTAACGCTCCCGGCCGTGGCCACCAACAGCACGTCATCTGCGAAGGCCTGTATGTGGCAACCCACTGGAAGCCCAATATCAAGAAGTTCGTCCAGAATAATATTCCAGAGCACTGGGCCGCAAGCAGATCCTTGGATGCAGCCCCTGGTCATCGCCTTAGTAACCCGCTCCCCAGCGTGGTCTAAAATGATCTCGCGATCGCTTACATAGTTGGCTATAAGTCCGAAGATATTAGCTGGACAGCCGATATGTCGCAATCGATTAAAGAGCGCGGGCCACCAGGCGTTGTCAAAGGCCGCTTTTATGTCCAGTGATATTGCAATAGAAAGGTGGCGTCTCTCTTTCCCTCTTTTTATTTCAGTGATGGCAGCGTTTAGGGCGTGGATAGTGCTGATTTGTTCGCGAAAACCATACTGATTAGGATTGATTTTCCCGCTCGATGCTGCCCAGTGCGTAACCCGCTTGATAAAGAGTCTCTCCAGCAACTTGCCAAAGACAGGCAAAAGGCCTATAGGGCGGAAAGAGCCTAACTCCCCATAGTCCGACTTACCGGGCTTGGGGATGATCTTAGTGTATGCTCTCTTCCACTGTTTGGGGAAGTGCTTCAGTGAGAGGCATCTGTTTAAAATATCGGTGAGGAGTTTCGGGTAGTCCTTAGAGAACTGATGGCATATATCGGACGTAAGATTGTCTAACCCTGGGGCCTTGTTCGGATTCATATATGCGAAACATTCCAGCACCTCCTCTTCAGTGAAGGGTGGATCGTCCTTGGTGTTGGGTGGAGTGTTGAGCAGATCCCTAAGTTGATGATGTCGTGAGTCTGTGTCTGGTGTGTCATCAGGGTAAAAATGTTCGATCAGAGCTTCAGCTGTTTCCCTACTGTTGCTCGTGAAGTTATTTCCGACCTTGAGTGTGACTGGAGGGCGTCTAGGTGCAGACACTTTAAGGAGTCTGTTGGTCAGAGACCACACGTTCTCCTTAGTCTGGAGATTACAGAACTCCCTAAAGTGTCTAGTGGATTCAGTTCTCAGAGTTTTACTATATTCCTCCTTCTTAATCCCTTGTCGAGTGATTAAGTCATCGAGGGGTAAGCCCTGGCGTTTGTGTGTGTGTAATTGCTTATGTATATTTATCACATCGCGTTTCAGTGTCTCCAACTCTGGAGTCCACCACGGAGGCCTACATTTCGCTCCCCTGCCCTGCACGTGCATACTCTCCTGACAGGCCAAGTGGATGATCTCAGTGACTTGGTCGATCAGACTCTCCAGCTCAGTTGGATTAAGGGTGGCAATGTCGTGTTCAAGGATGTCAGAAGCAGACATGTGAAGGTGAAGAGCCTCCTTGAAAACAGGCCAACAGGCTTTACTAGACTTATATAAAAAAGTTGAAGTACTGTGAGCTTGTTTGGGAAATGAGGAGGAGGAGGGAAGTTTTATCGTGAAGTCAATGGCGTTGTGCTGGGAGGATGGGCAAACCTCAAGATTCACCCGCCACTCCGAGATGTGATCAGCAGTGGATTCAGAAGCTAGAGTGAGGTCAATTATTGATGAACGTACGCGGCCGTGCGTGACCGTCTCGAATGTTGGAGTTGTGCCTTTATTACATATAACCATGTCGTTACTATAGATCAAGTCTGTGACTTGATTGCCTCTCAGGTTGCATTTTTCGCTGCTCCAAAGGGAGTGCCAGCCATTGAAATCCCCCCCTACTATCTTGTGTGCGTTGCCCGTTGCCTTCAAAAAGACATCCAGGCGATCAAGAGTGTTGAACTCGTCAACATCGGGCTCTATGTAGATAGAGACAATGTAAATTTTGTGGAAACCAGCTGTCAGTTTTACGACGCTAAGATTGGGAGATGAATATTGCGACAGCCCTATAATATTCCCGCGTCCTGGTTTCGCTAGAATGCATGCCTTGACCCTGCTATCCGATGGAAACTGAAAGATCTCGATACCGTGTATGGACTTCATTTTCTTGTCGGAGCCCACATACGGCTCCGACACCAGTGCAATATCATAATTGCTGGCCAAAAAGGAAACAACCAACTCGTGAAGACTATGTCTCGATTTGTCAATGTTACACTGTATAACTCTTAGGTCTCTAAATCGATCCATAGTCGATGCGAATTGTGATTCTTTCCTTCATGGCTCGCAGTCTTGGACAGGTGTGAGAGTTGGCTGTGTGCTTGGTGTCAAGTTTGGTGTTGAATTTGTTGTTATGCGACGAGCAATTGTAACACTTCTCGCCGCCCGAAGTGCCCTTGATAGGGCAGTCAGTGACCTGATGCTCACTGCTTGCGCAGTGAGCACATGGGCTTTGTGTCGCGCTACATTTAGCCTTCATATGCCCAAATTGTAGGCATTTATGGCACTGCAAAAATGGTGAAAACTCGGTGACGTGAATACGTTGGTGGTCCACTGAAACGCGCTGCAATTGTGTGATTTTCCTAAACAATTTAGGTTCTGTGAGGAATACTGCGTTATACAAATTGGAGTTCCTATTGTCCCGCTTAAATCTAAGTTTAAGGCTCCCCACGTCGCCTATAAGATCAGTTAATTCGGAGTTTTGCACCCTAATGATTTCCACTAGATCATCGACTGGCACATCTTTGGAGATTCCCTTAAGAATAATCATCGGCATTAACTTGCGAACAGGCTCAGCTCTTACCTCTGTTTTGTCCCGGAGTCGCGCGAGTGTGTCGTCCCTATTTTCTTCACTGTCGAACTCTATTCTCAATTTATTATTGGAAACAGGCTGGATTCGGGTTGGCGCATACTTTGAGCTTCTGTAGGTGATGTTCTTCTTGAAGGCTTCTACCACCTCCTGTCTGGTCTTCTTCTCTTCCACTGTGCTAAATATGATCGCTGGTTTGCTTACTGGGAGAGCGGGGCGTACGGTTGGCGCCAGTCCACCTCTCGGAGAAGCGCTACCGGTGAAAGTGGCAGTAGCTTGTGCGTACGATACGCGAGTAGGCGTTTGGGAAGCCGTGATGACCTTCTTGATCCCCGCGATCTCCTCTCTAACGCATTTTGTGATCTCAGCCTTAAAGTCGCCAAAGTCACCAATAGAGGGTGCTGTCGGTGCAGATGATGTTTTGCCTAACGCCTTGGTGGCCCGTCTCACTTCCTCTATGGCACAGCCAATAAGCCTTTTATTAGCGGCAGTCACACTTTTGCCGTCGCTCAGGGCGGCGCTCATACATGAAGTGAGCTTATTTATTACGTCACTGAAAGTCTCTAGGTTGACCACCTCTTCAGCTGTGGCTGGCAGTGGCGGGATCTCGGTTTGCGATGGCGCCATGACACAATTTTGTAATGTCTAAGTAATTAACTGTTCTATACAAAAGTTTCAGTTTATATTTTAAAATATTTAGTAAATATTGTGCCTACTCGATGCTGATTTGGGTTAGAAGATACTTTTATGGGCAAAAGGATATACTGTGATCATAAAGGGGAGGAAATAGGAAGGTAAGAAAAAGTAAAAATGAGTTTCAAATTACGTAAATTTCCGGATTTTATACGTTTTTGAGAAATATATCGCCCCCAGAACTGGTAGAAAAAAAAACTGGTAATAAAATATATAATAATAATAATATTATTAAAAATTGAGAAAGTAAAAAAATTATTTTAACTATCAAAAATAATGTAAGTACTAACATAAATTTATATAACACTCAGAAAAATGGATAATAATCCAACTCGATTCGTTCTGGAGGTTCAATTAGTATAAATTAGAAAATGGTTGTTTACTCAATAACTAAAAGTCCGATTACTTTGAAACTTGTTCGAGGTAAGTTTTGGACACTGACAACTGTACTAAAAACAAAAGTATCTTAAAGATTTGAGTATAGAAAAATATAATTTCCAAATAAAATTACGTAAAACAGATTAGTATGAGAGTATAGAAAGGTTATTTACTCAGAAACTATACATCGGAGAGTTATGCAATTTGTTGGAGGTAATTTTTAGACTATGGCAAATATACAAGAAAGAAAATTATGGCGAAAATGCAAGAATTAAAAAAATATATTTTGGAATTAAATTACGTAAAAACTCTTAAGGATTTGGTATAGAGGGAAGGAAAAAGTTTGATAATTTGAAAACTATTCGTCCGAAAATTCTAAAATTTTGCACAGATATAGTCTATTAGATGCACTAGATAAATCAGGTATAAAACTTAAGGGTCGTCACTGAAAAAGTTTTTAAAAAGTTTTTTAAACTTCAGGCACTGCAAAATGTTTTTGAAAATAGGACCTGGTATCCAGTATAAGCGTCTCCGGAAGGTGCTGGATGGCTTAAATGTAAGCTCTGATGTTCCCCTGCTGGTGGATGTTGGTAAGAGTAGACGAAGACTGTTAGTTTCAACTTTAGCCTTCCACGAGGTATTTAGTTTTTCCTCAATATCTCGACAACGGTCGTCGGAAAATTTTTGATTTTCAGAGGGATGATACAGGCTGTTCAGGCGCGTACAACGAAGTCACAAACACACGGGGTTATAGCGACAAATCGAGCGCCGCACGCAAAAAACTGTTTCAGAGGTTCGAAATCTTAGTAAGGAATCACTGTTTTGGTAAAAACTGCACTTTATTTTTGAGTCACACGAAAACCGAAAACACCATTGGAAAGGTGGAGTCAGCGCGCATCTTTTGAGGTATAACACGGCACAATTATCACAAACTTTACTATTTTTGCCGATTTTTGAGCCGGGAGCGACGCGATTTCGCTGCTCACGGGGCCGCGGTTGGCGCAAGACTGGTTAGGTTAGGTTAGGTTAGGTTAGGTTAGGTTAGGTTAGGTTAGGTTAGGTTATGAAAGCAGGAACTAATGAAAAATTACCCCAGGGTGGTACTGGCAAGGCCGGAGAGTCCACCCCCGGGCATAGCCTGGGCAGCCCCGTCGTATCTGGGGGGGGCGAGTCACTGCTTCGCGGTAATGCAACTGCATCAACCTCAACCGCGTGTCCATTAACAGCTACGGACCAAATTGAAAAAGGAGGAGTCGTGTCGGGGGCACCAGTGGTACCGGCACGAGACAGGCGTGGGCGTTTTACACGTCCGAACACGCCAGTCAGTCTGGGCCGGTGAGAGCGACGGAGGTAATTCTGACGGCTCACTCTTGTCTCTTACATCTGCCACGTCAGAAGGAGGAAGAAGAAGGAAAAAAGGGCTAAGTCACCAAGTGACGTGGCTGTGGCCGCCAAACTTGTCGCGGTCTCAGCTACGGCCACTGAAGAAGAAATTGATATGGAGGAGAAGACTTTCTGGACCCTTCCATGAAACCCTCGAACACCAGAGCAAAAAAAAGCCTTCCTAGCCCGGAGGAGTTGGCCCGCGAAATGCGGACACAAGCCGACGCAGATCTTGGAAGCCATATAGATAACCAACTCCAAGCAATTGAAACAGTAGCAGATCGTTCCCGTAACTTAAAGGGAAACTTCGTACGCGGCATTGGGTTGGCAGTACGTAACATTACAGCTGCAGCCGAGGAGCTTGCGCGAAGGAAAGCCACTGCCAGCGATGTTTCGGGGCCAGGTGCGGGGACGACCCCTAATAGCGGAAATGCCAATAAACTAGTTGCGCGAAGGTCAACCACCAATGAAAATATCATTAGGCTGGAAAGAGAAAACGCAGATTTACGTGCACAGCTCGCCAGCCTAAACACCAAGCTGGCTACGCTTACGGAAGAAAATTGTCTCTTCCGCAAGCAGACACAAAGTAATCGAAGCGAGGTAGTTGCTCTGTCTGCGCAATCGCTTCCAGAACACAGAGGCGAAGAGGAGGGTCTAATGCACCGCATAGGGGCTCTTATTGAAGGGAAGTTGGCCGCCTTCGAGGCAAAACTATTCCCCGACCGGGCTATTCGGCCTCCGTTAAAAATAAATCCGACGACCGGTAATCCGGACCAGCACGACGGGGAAGACGCAACCGCAAAAGCCCAAAAGGCAGAAAACAAGAAGAAAGAAGAAGTATTTTCATCCATCAGTGACAGATCTGCCACCTGTGGCAGTACCTGAGCCCCAATTGGCGGCACCTGCAGCGGCGGGTTCATGAGCGGACGTGGCCAAAAGGCCTAAAAGGCCTAAGAACACCCAGCAGCAGCCTAAAACTAGTGCTGCGCCTTCTCCCGCACCCAAGAAGGGCAAAAGGAAGAGAAAGGTCTTACGTGCTCCTGTGTCTGCGGCCGTCACGGTTACGCTGCCGGAAGGCTCCCCCGTCGCTTATGCTAAAGTGATGGAGGAAGCCAAAGCAAAAATTCGGTTAGCGGATATAGGGATAGAGACAGTCCGCCAAAAACGGGCAGTGACCGGAGGCCTCCTACTAGAGATTGGTGGCCCTGACTGTGGATCGAAGGCAGACCAGCTGGCGACCAAAATGCGCGAGGTCTTCTCATGTTTGAACGTCCGAATCAGCCGCCCGATAAAAACGGGCGACGTTCGACTGAGGGACCTCGACGATGCTGTCAGCCCTGCGGAGGTAGCTGTAGCCGTTGCTGAGGTGGGTGGGTGTTCGTTGGATGATGTTAAAGTCGGAGAAGTCCGCCGGACCCCTACCAGTATGGGTACATGCTGGGTGCGGTGTCCAGTCACTGCAGTCCGAAAGATTGCAGCTGCCGGGCGTGTGCGCGTGGGCTGGGGGGCTGCACGGGTGGACATACTGGAGCCCAGACCTATGCATTGCTACAGATGTTTAGAGAAGGGGCACTTTGGCAGCCGGTGTCCCAATGAAGCCAACCGGAGCGCACGCTGCTATGCCTGTGGCGAAAATGGGCATAAAGCGAAGGAGTGCACAGCACGGGCTCTTAAATGTCCATTGTGCTCAGACCTAGGGCGTCCCTCTGGTCACAGGTTAGGGAAACGTTGCGCCACACCTCCAAAAAAGAGCTTGAGAAAGAATAGGCAGCCTCCTGCTTCAAATAGCGCGGCGGTCGAAGTGGCTCCAGTCGCAGTACCGAGCCCTGACTCGGAAATGGAGGTAGTTGAAGCTTCAAATTCCCGCCCCTAAGAGTCCTCCAGGGCAACCTGAACCACTGTCGCAACGCTCAGCATTTGCTTATGCAGACCGTTGCGGAGTGGCGGGTTGCCCTTGCAGTGTTGGCAGAGCCCCATGACGTTCCCGACCACCCTCGGTGGTTCGGTGACAATGCGGGCTCCGTTGCCATATACTGGGGGGGGGGGGGGGGCGGAGAGGGTGCTCCACCCTGCATCCTATTGGGAAAGGGGCAGGGCTTAGATCCAGTGCAATGGGGCTCCCTGGCCATAGTTGGCTGCTACGTCTCTCCCAACAAGTCCCTCGCCGACTACGAGGAGTACTTGGACAAGGTGGCGGATAGCATCCGGGGATGTCTACCTTGTCCGTTGATCGTCTTGGGAGACTTCAATGCCCATTCCAGGGTGTGGGGGAACTCTCGAGACGATCCGAAGGGAGAGACCGTACAGGAGTGGGCGGCTGGACTGGACCTCCGACTAGTGAATCGGGGATCCGTAAGCACATGCGTACGGTGGCAGGGGGAGTCGGTCGTGGATCTCACTTGGGCGACTCCCTCTGCAATGCGTATGCTTTCGGGCTGGCGGGTCGCGGAGGAGGTGGTCACGCTCTCTGACCACCGCCACATCGTATTCGATGTGGTACTTCGCCGACCCGATGCAAGCTCCAGCCGCCGAGAAGGCAGCCCCCCGCGTCTATGGTGTCTCAAGCGGCTAGATCGAGACAAGCTCGAAGCCGCCGCCACCGTCGCAGCATGGCCAGACACAGACGAAGAGGTTCCGTCCGATCCTGAAAGGGAGGCAAACTGGTTCCGGGGCACAATGACGCAAATTTGCGATGCATCGATGCCCCGGACCGGACGCCCCAAGCGCAGGGCAGTGTACTGGTGGTCGGCAGAAATCGCGCGACTTCGCGCGATCTGTTTGCGGTGCCGGCGCCAGTACACTAGAGCCCGAAGGAGAAGGCGAGCTCCGACTGAAGAGACAGCCAGTCTCTATGGGGCTTAACGAGCGGCTACAAAGGCGTTGCAACTTGCAATTGCAGACGCCAGATCTCGGTCCTGGGAAGAGCTCCTGGAGGGACTCAACGAGAATCCGTGGGGGCGTCCTTACCGGATGGTCTTGGGTAAACTTCGGCCATGAACTCCTCCGGTGACGGAGACTCTAGATCCGGATCTGCTGGGAGGAGTGATCACGTCGCTTTTCGCGCAGGGTCGGTCAAGTCCCTCTGTCTACCCCCCGCCGTTGTGGGAGTGGCAGGAGGATATGGGGGTGACCGTACAGGAGCTGGACCGAGCTGTTAGCCGCTTGAGAGCCCGAAACACCGCGCCCGGACCCGACGGAATACCCGGTCGAGTATAGGTGTTGAGTCTGGCTGCTCTGGGGGACAGGCTGAGGCAGATGTTCACCAGCTGCCTCCGTAGTGCCACGTTCCCCACGGCCTGGAAGGAGGAAAGATTGGTCCTCTTGATGAAGGAAGGTAGGGCTGCAGATTCTCCCTCTGCGTACCGTCCCATATGCCTGTTGGACGAGGTTGGCAAACTGTTCGAGAGAATCGTTGCCACTCGTCTCAACCGGCATCTGTCGCGTGTCGGTCCCGATCTCGCCGACTGCCAGTTTGGCTTCAGACGGGAGCGTTCGACCGTAGACGCGATTATACGCGTCCGCTCACTGTCGGAGCAGGCGGTGTCCCGGGGAGGCGTGGCGTTGGCGATAAGTCTCGATATCGTCAACGCCTTCAATTCCATTCCCTAGGACGCGATTAAGGGGGGACTAGCACATCATCAAGTCCCCCCTTACCTGCGAGGCGTTATCGCGGACTACTTGTGCGACAGGTACATTATGTACATGGATCAAGACGGTAGGAGAATCCGGAGGGAGATCCAGTGCGGTATTCCGCAGGGGTCGGTGTTGGGCCCGTTACTGTGGAACATCGCCTACGATGCAGTCCTGCGTGTCGATCTTCCCGCTGGTGTAAACGTCATCTGCTATGCAGATGACACACTGGTGGTTGCCAGCGGGAACACCTTCGAGAGGACCAAGGAGCTCGCCGAGCTTGGGGCGGAAGTCGTCGTCGCCAAAATCCACGAGTTGGGACTGGAGATAGTCCCTCACAAGACCGAGGCGCTATGGTTCCACAAATTCCACGCAGCAAGGAACCTCCCGACTCGTGCGTCCGAGTAGGTGGGTCTGAAGTCAGAGTGGGCCGGTATATGAATATACCTGGGCCTGCATCTTGGATAGTCGCTGGGGGCTTCGAAGAACACTTCAGAGCCGCCTAGTCCCCCGGATCGAGAGGGTAGCGCGGTGCCATGCACAGACTGCTGCCCAATTTCGGAGGGGCCGAGGGAGGAAGTTCCGCCGCCTCTATGCGGGAGTAGTACGATCCGTAGCCTTGTACGGGGCGCCCGTATGGGCAAAAAGGCATAGCCATCCGACGCTGTAGAACAAAAATCTACAGTGTCCAGCGGAGGATGGCCGTAGCTATCGTACGATCGTACGGGTATAACCGCACGGTATCTTTTGAGGCGGCGACCAGCCTTGGCTCGCTTCCGCCGCCGCTGGACATACTGGCGGACATGGATGCGAGGGTGTATCACATCACCGGATCCGCACCCTCCGCCAGAGCGGGTGGCAGCGAGCCAGATGAGGCGCTCGAGTCCATCAAAACGGCAGGAACGACAGAGCGCATTGGCGACGGGGCGTGCTCGGCTCCACGAGGAGCAATATGCACGCAAACGCGTCGTCAGTGCCGTACTACCGGTCTTCGAGACCTGGATGCAGCGACGAGGAGGAAGACTCACCTACCGTCTCACACAGATAATTACCGGGCACGGCTGCTTCGGTGATTATCTGTGTAAGATCGGACGCGAGGCGACGGCGAACTGCTTCCACTGCGGTGGAAGGGACCAGGACTCCGCATCCCACACCCTTTCGGTGTGCCCAGCTTGGGAGTCGGAGCGGAGTATCCTGGTCAGCCGAATCGGACGGAACCTCTCCCTGCCAGCAGTAGTGTCGGCTATGCTGAGCGGGGACACGGCGTGGAGGGCCGTAGCCAATTTCTGTGAGACCGTGATGGTCCAGAAGGAGGCTGCCGAGAGGGATCGAGAGAGGACCGATCCCTCTCGGAGACGACGACGCCGCCGAGGCATCGGCGGGCCTCGTCACGGCCCTCCTTCAGAAACGGTGATCCCCTACCAGAAACGGGGCCTTCGGGCGCGGGCAATCGGGAGGGGACCCGAACGCCCAGTAAAGGACCCGGGGAGGACGATGACTCGATGTGGTCTCGAGTCATCGTGATAGCACCGAGAGAGTGCTGGGGGCAGCGAGTACTGTCCCCGGGTGTCGGGCTATATATATAGCGATGCGTTAGAGGGGCCACGGTTGCGTTCCGAACGGAGATCCCGTGACCCCTCTTAAGCGCTGATGGAGGCCACCGTGGGGTTTTAGTCGGTAAGAGTCCGACATAACCCGGCTGCCCCCTGGCCAGTCGGGTATCCATGCAGGATTTCCCCACGTACAAAAAAAAAAAAAAGGTTAGGTTCCCCCCCAATGGGTTCTCGCCTTGTCGTGGCGGGGGGGCTTAGTAACCGTGGCTTGGTCACCCACGGTGAAGCTAAGAGGAGCCCACATGGTCGGCCTGTGGCGACGGGCTGACCCGAGGAGGTCGCTCCGAGTGGGCTACGCAAGCCCACTCCGGACGCGAATAGGAGGACTGCTGGGGGGAGCAGTACGCTGCCCTCCGCAGCCGAGGTGGAGTCGCGGAGGAAGAGGAGTGTAGGTGTATCGTTGCCTCTCTCCCTATCCTCCGCGACTCTGGCGGGGCCGTACCGTCGATGCGGTAATGGTGGATGCTGGGGGGAGGAGTGAGTCGACACTGCTCACCCTGCCCTTTGCAGCCGAGGTGGAGTCGCGGGGGAAGAGGAGTGTAGGTGTTGCGTTGCCTCTCTCCCTGTCCCCCGCGACTTTGGCGGGGCCGCACCGTAGATGCGGCGGTGGTGGGGCCGCGGAGGGAGAGGAGTGTTGGTGTGTCGTTGCCTCTCTCCCTATCCTCCGCGGCCGTAACGTGGTTGGCGGCGGAGCCACAGACCAGATCCGCTGCCGGGGCCAGGAAGACTGGTGCTTTCGAGTGCAAGTCTCCTGGCCCCGTGGCCTCCGCGTGGCGGACTCGGGGGGGTTCGTTGCGCGCACAAAGGGGGCCGTGCTGGAAGGCGCGTCCTGTGTTCCGGCGCGCCTTGCTGGGGAGTGGGGAGGAGCTGTCCTCTCCCGAGAAGGGGCCGCCGATGTTAGGCGGCCAGCGCCGGTGGGGTCGCGGATGTGTGCGTGAGCGTTCCCGTGGCCCTGCCAACATGCGGCGATGGCGGAACATCATGGGGTTTTAGTCGGTGCAAGTCCGACATAACCCGTCCTTCCCCCCGTGAAGGCGGGTATGCGTTAGGCATTTCCCCATGTTCCTCCTCTTGGTTCAGTCCAAGAGGAGGAGCAGCATGCCGGGACGGTGCACCCTGGGCGCCGGAAAGTAAGTACTCAGTTGCATACTTGCTGGCCGGCGGCGAATAACCTTGCGAGTAGGGCTTTTCCTTGCTCTCTCTTATGTGAGAGTTAAGGAGGAGTTCACGGCGGGCTCAGTGTTCCCTCACCCGGTCACTGGGCAGGCATGGGAAGGACTCATTCCGACTCTGCCAGCGCCGGAACCTCGTAATCCTTCGGGACCGAGGGCTGCTGGCTTAACCGCTGTAGCCGCGAGGATGAAAACCTCTATAAAAAATCACCCGAAGTTCAAGCGTTGGCACGCCGTGAGGAGCTGAATGGCTGACGGGAAATTCAGTCGCTAGTGTTGCCCCCGTCAGGGTACCGGCCGACCCCCTGACGGGTTACGCGTAGGCTTATCCGGGTACAGGGGGCGCTGCTCGGACGGACCGTGTATTTCCCTCATACTCGTGGGAACAGAAATGAAAAGCAATAAAAACAAAAAAACAACTACAGAAGAAAAGATGGCAGATATGTCCGAATCGGACAAGTCACAGGTTCGCGGTAATGCAACAGCATCCACATCAACCGCGGGACCCTTAACAACAGCTGGGGACCAAAAGAAGGGAGGATCCGTGTCGGGGGTACCAGTGGTACCGGCACGAGATAGGCGTGGGCGTTTCACTCGTCCAAACACGCCAGTCAGTATGGGATGTGAGAGTGACGGAGGTGTGTCCGATGGTTCGCTCGTGTCACTTACATCCGCTACTTCAGAAGGACGAAGGAAGAGGAGGGCTAAGTCTCCGAGTGATGCGGCAGTGGCCGCTAAGCTTGTTGCAGTCTCAGCTACGGCCACTGAAGACGAGGAGAATGACATGGAAGAGGATTGTTTGGACCCTTCCATGAGGCCTACGGACACAAGGGCGAAGAAAAGTCTTCCGACCCCAGAAGAGTTGGCCCGAGAAATGCGATCGCAAGCCGATGCAGATCTCGGTAACCACATTGAAGCCCAACTCCAAGTTATCGAGACAGTAGCGGATCGTTCTCGCAACTTGAAGGGAAACTTTGTCCGCGGCATTCGGTTAGCAGTGCGTAACATCAAAGCTGCAGCCGACGAAATTGCGAGAAGGAATGTCACTGCCGACAATGTCACAGGACCAGTAGCGGGGGCTGTTCCTACTGACCAGAATGTCACAAGGGTGGTTGCGCGGAGGATCGCTAAAAACGACAACATTCTCAGACTTGAGAGAGAAAACGCAGAGTTGCGTACGCAGCTTAACAGCCTAAACAACAAGCTGGGAACGCTTACGGAAGAGATTAATCTCCTTCGTAAGCAGGCACAAAACGAGGCAGGTCTAAGCGAGCTAGTCGCTCCGTCCGCTCAATCGGCCCATGTTGCTACAGAACCTAAGAGCAGAGAGGAGGCATTGATGCAGCGCATAGGGGCTCTTGTCGAGAGTAAGTTGTCTGCTTTCGAGGCCAAACTATTCCCTGACAGAGCGCTCCGTCCTCCGTTGCGAACAACAGTATCGGCCAATGCAAGCAAGCCAGTGCCTCCGCATCAGCAGCCGCAAAAGCCAAGAAAGAAGAGAAGAAAAGGACGAAGCCTTCTCAACTACAGGTGGTGGATCTGCCTCCAGTGGCGGTGGCGGAGCCGCGAATAGCGGCACCTAGATCAGCAGGCTCATGGGCGGATGTCGCCAAAAGCCTAAAAAGGCTATGGCCACACCGCAGCAACGTAAAACCAAAGCGGGGCCACCCTCTGCATTCAAGCAAGGAAAGGACGACAGAAAAGTCATGCGCGCCCCAGTAACTGCGGCCGTTACGGTAACGTTGGCAGAAGGTTCCTCCATTACTTATGCTAAAGTAATGGAGGAAGCCAAAAACCAAAATCCGCCTAGCGGATATTGGCATAGAGGCAGTCCGCCAAAAACGGGCGGTAACCGGAGGCCTGTTGCTAGAGATTGGTGGCCCTGACAGTGGACCGAAGGCGGACCAGTTGGCAGCCAAAATGCGCGAGGTCCTCTCAGGTCTAAACGTCCGAATCAGTCGCCCGATTAAAACGGGCGACTTTCGACTGAGGGACCTTGACGATGCTGTCAGCCCTGCGGAAGTGGCGGCAGCGGTTGCTGAGGTGGGTGGGTGTTCGGTAGATTATATCAAAGTCGGAGAAGTTCGCCGAACAACCAGGAGTATGGGGACATGCTGGGTGCGGTGCCCGGTAACGGCGCTACGCAAGATTGCGGCTGCAGGGCGAGTGCGCGTGGGCTGGGGGTCTGCACGGGTGGACATACTCGAGCCCCGGCCTATGCACTGCTTCAGATGTCTGGAAAAAGGGCACGTTGGCAGCAGATGCCCCAATGAAGTAAACCGTAGCGCCCGCTGCTACGCGTGTGGCGAGACGGGGCATAGAGCAAAGCAGTGCACAGCATCGGCCCTGAAGTGTCCCCTGTGCTCCGACTTAGGGCGTCCCTCTGCCCATAGACTGGGGAAGAGATGCGCTGTGCCTTCAAAAAGGAGCGGGAGAAGGAATAGGCAGCCACCTCACGCTCCTATTGCTGCGACGGACACAGCGGCACCGGTCGCAGGACCGAGCTCCGTCTCGAATATGGAGGTCGTTGAGGCCTGAAATTCCCGCCCCTAAAAGTCCTCCAGGGCAACCTGAACCACTGCCGCAGCGCTCAGCATTTGCTCATGCAGACCGTTGCGGAGTGGCGGGTTGCTCTTGCAGTGTTGGCAGAGCCCCATGTCGTTCCCGACCACCCTCGGTGGTTCGGTGACGATGCGGGCTCAGTTGCCATATACATAAAACTACTACATAAATATAGATATAAAATACTACTAGATAATTATTATCAAATAGGAAATTTTATTACGTCCTTAAAACATCGATTCATATGCAATGAAAATAACTCACACTTGCAGCGAATTTTTGAAGTATTCCCTGACTTTATTTTTGAAGGCAAACCTATTGGGAGCTTTTTTAATGTCAAGAGGTATATCGTTCCAGAGCCTTATAGCCGTTAGGGCGAAAGAGTAAGATACTATATCCGATAGCTGTCTGGGAGAGTCGAATAGCACCTACCTAAGTGTCGTAAGAGGCGACGTGCGACGTAAGGTATTGTACGGACAGTCTTTATTTGTGCAGAATAACACCATAATATGCAACGCTGTCACTATACTGCTCGAGGGATCGCAATTTTTTAACCCGTGTCCAAAATAGTAGCGACGTTGTTCGTCACCCGTCACGTCTCGTTTTCCCTCGAGGGTCAAAAGTGGGCTATATGACTATGTATTTATGTATAAATATTAGTAAGAAAAAGCATGCTCTACACCTAATAAAATATGTGTACAAGTAATTATTATTACTAATTATTTAGAATTATTAATTACCCTACTAATCATTGAGAAGTTTTCGGAGCCGGGAAGAATGCGCGAAGCTATTTCAGTACGGATTGATGAACTTTATAAATCATCTTATATTTTTAACTATGTGAAGCTCGCGACTCTTACATTTTCCGGGATAAAAGTATCCTATGTCCGTCTCCAGGTTGCTGGTTACCTCTGGGACAACTTTCGTCAAGATTGGTTCAAAAGATGAGCCGTGAAAAGGTAACAAACAGATAATCAAAGAGAGACTTTCGCATTTGTAATATTAGTATCCCCCAATAATGTATTCTGCTCACCCCACAATGTTTCCTTCAAAATCATGTAATAGGTGAGCGCTAAAAATTGGAGCTGAAATCTCAAAAGGCACATCTCTATAATGAGTTCTTAAACCAATATGCTATAAAAACATCATAAATAAAAATCTTGATAAATAAAGTATGAGGAACTTTATCTTTGTAAATGCTGTAATAATTGCAATTTATATAAATTCTTATTACCTTTTATTAGTATTTGTAATTTTAATCTATATTTCTATATATTACCAATAATAAAATTGATGGGTCTGTCTGTGATTTCAAAATAATTGCATGCTATTTAGTCGATGCCTAATCATAAGAAAAAAATTCTAAAAAACGGTAGTTTTTAGAATTTTTTTCTGTATGTTTGTCCTTCTGTAAGTCTTTCGTCTTAAAATGGCTCCGAAACGGCTCAACGGATTTCTGTGAAAATTTTACGATTAGTTCAAAAATAGTTCTTAAGTCTCATATGCCCAGTGA